>CAKNWU010214961.1:2071-13903 GCA_932072015.1 Andricus quercustozae | reverse complement strand
ATTAACAAATGCAATTTTCGTCGAAAACCATTAATATGATCTAAAATTGCTCAAAATTGTAAATCTTCTTAGAAATGATTTTTTAGTAGAAGTACCGATATCTGGTATAAAACGCAAAAAAAAAAAATTGTACAAAAATGGTGAATTTAATGATTCTGAATGAAAATCTGAAAAATAATCATAATATGACAAGTTTTCTAATTTTCTTTATTAAAAGTACTAATTTTTGACAAACAACAGTAACATAACCTAACTAAGAATTATTCCAAATTTTTAATCTTCTTTTAAATTTAATTACTTTCGTTAAATAAAAAAGAAACGATTTCTGGTGAAAAATGTTAACATAACATCAAATTGTTCAAAAATTTATTTTTGAACTTAATTTTTATATCTATATCGAAATAAGCAAAAATACCGATTTGAGGTTTAAAACGCAAACATAACACAACATGTTTTTAAAGTTATTAATCTTCTTTGATATCCTTTTTTTAAATTAATAATATCAACATTTTTGAAGAAAAAACTAGCCTAATTCAAAATTTAATTATTTTGGATAAAAAATACAAATAATTTCCGACGAACAACACTAACATATAATATAGCATAAGCTAAGAGAACAGAAAATTGTTCAGAATTGTAAATCTTTTTCGAAATTATAAATTTTTCTTAAAAATAACCAACTAACTGTGAAATACTTTAATATAACCTGAAGCTGTTCAGAAATTGCTAATCTTGTTCGAATCATAATAATTTAAGTTTTCAAATGCCAATTTTTAGTATAAAATGCTAATGTAACCTAAAAAAATCACCTTTCAAATCTAATGATTTTTGTTTAAAACTGTCAATTTGCGGTTAAAAAACGCTAACAAACCCGAAAAACGCAAAATTTCAACAATATTTAAACCTTTGAAATCTAATAATTTTTTATTAAAAACACTCATTTCCGGTGAAAAATACTAACATAACATCAAATTGTTGAAAATTTAGCATTGTAATGATGATTTTCGGCTAAAAATGATAATTAACGATGAAAAAAAGTTACACAACCTACAATTTTTGGATATTTGAGCTCTTCTTCGAAAAATTAATGAATTTATATTGAAATTCCTGTTCAAAAATACTAATTTCCAGAAAAAAGGGGGAACTCTTAGATTTATTTGAAATCAATTAATTTATGGTATACAAAAACTTCAAGTAAAGCAGGTTTTTAACAACAATGATACCAATGCCAATTGGGAATCCAAATTTAAAAAATGTTATCAAGTTTTTAATTAAGTTGAGAAAGTGACAAAATGCTACAATATGCCTTTGGAATTTTGTTGTCTCTTTTTCACTAGATGAATATTTTTAATTCCGAAATGAGAGCGGAATGGAGGAGAATTCATGAAATTCCTTGGGGCACTTTTCCCATTTTTCAGAAAGTCTGTCCACGAATTAATAATAACATAAATGATGAGAAAATAACTCTCGTGTCTGAGTGTGGGACGGTAGAGGCTGGTGGCTGGCAGTGGCAAAAATAATAAATTAGAAAAAGCCATGGGGCCCCACGCAGTAACTTTGCTGACTATTAGATTACGCTGGAGCATCTGCAGAATCTCGGACGAAGGCCGTTAATTTTCGTTAAAAACAAAGTGTTCCTCGAATATACCATAGGCTCCCCTCTTGCATCCGCTTTGCCTCTTCATCGTCGGGCTGTTTTCACCGAGATAAGTAAGCATGGTTTTACATGGTTACCTGAACATTAATGTGGTCCTTCAGACTTCCATGAAGATTTAACGTGCCAGCATTTGTTTTCCTTTAAAAGTTGTACTTAACTTATCTTATGCCTTCCAAAATTTAATATAGTCTCAAATTACTCAGAAAAAAAGGTTTTTTTATTATAAAAAAACAATTTTTAATTCTTGTGAAAAAATTAAAGAGTTCTTCTATTTGCAAGCGATTTATATTATAAAAATAAATAGTAAAGAGCCAAATGCTGCTGACCCCTATGAGTGTGACAAAAAAAAACCTATATCGGTGTAACGAGGTACCCAGGTGTCACCTCCTTTTTTTAATTCCTTAATTCGTAAGAGCTGGAAAAACGTACCCCATAATAATATTCAGAAACCCTCTGAGACTTTCAAACAATCATAGAAGTCAACTTTAAAAACGAGAAGCCTACAAATTCCATAAGCCTAAATGGACGATAAATAATAATAAACAAACAATTATTAAATAATTCATAACTATTCTAAATTAATTGTTTTCTCAATATTTACAAAATCGAAGAAACAGCCTAAAAAAATGTAGTAATTAAACAAGTAAATGAAGTGTAAAAATAATAATTTTAATACTATTTCAAATCGTAAATCTGAAACTTTCTTCCAGTTCAATCATGGGTGTATATTGACCTTCATTATCTCTTAGAAAAAGTAGTTTCTAATTTTCTGATCAATAAATGATAGTTTCTATATTAATACAATGCAAATAAATAAAAAAATTGAGATCGACCACTTCAATATACCAATTTTCAATTTAAAACTTTCAAAATTGAATCATTTTAAATTCAAAACATATCAGGGGAAACTTAAAAAATGATTATTTACATAGGGGAAATTTTAAATTAGATCCTACGCAGTTAATCAATGTTCCCTTTATTTTTTTATAGTAAAAAATTATTCTTTCATATTATATTTATTTAACAAAAATTCTAATATTAAACATTAATAGCAATCGCGATTTAAAAAATCTCTTCTTAAAAAAATCATAATTTTAACAGAAATAAGATTCTAGAAGAAACGAAAAATCGATTAGCGATAATAATATTCCCTCATTTAAATGAAGGAATCTATTAATTAATTTAATAGTATACCTTAAAATGAGATCTGTTTGCTATTAAATCCCTGAGTTTCAAAAAAAGATTTTAGTTTGATTTATATCTAAGTGTTTAGTTGTAAGAAATTTTCAAATGTATATGACGAAATAAATAATACCTGTTTATTTAGTTAAATATACTTTAGTCAAAATATCTAGTGGAAAACTGGCAAGAAATGTCTGCTCTCGTGAAGCCGCCTGTAAATTCTGCTTCCGCCTTCAATCCCCTGATGGCGTCACCAGTCGCGACCGAATCTGAGAGTGGTTTGAATCTGAGCTAAGGGTTTGTTTTTTTCACACGCATAAAATATTGGAAAAAAGATTGATTTATTCCGGAATTATTTTAAAATTTTAATTGCAAATATAAATTCTGTAAGAAAATATAGACCCCTTTAAAAGCACAAATTCTACTTTTGACTTTCCTTTTATATAATACATGCATATTGGCATAATAATTAATTATTTAAAAAAAATGTAAGTTCTTTCTACTGGCAATATAATATTTATCCTTAATTTAGTGTTCGTACTTATATTCTTAAATAGCCTTAATTTAAAATTCAGTTTATTTCTACATACACAGTTATGAGGAAAAAAATGTGCTTTTTGATTGGAAGATTCAAAATTGTTTTTCAGTCATTTTCTTTTTAATTTAAAAAAAATGTTGTTAGCGAACAACTTGTAGTTTTATTTTATGAATAATATTTAAATATTAAACAACAATATTATTAACACTGCAATTTGTGGCAATAAATTTTTTTTTAATTTAAAAAAAATTTTTAAAGTAAGAAAAATTTGGTTTCAATTTATTTTGTTATTTATTTTTTTATTGTAGGCTCCGGAAGATACTATAATGGTTCCTTAAGCTTAAAACAACCAATCCCGACGCACTTGGAACGTATACGTCATCCACTCCTACTCCTTCTATCCTATAAAGTAATTAAGAGCGGGAAATTTACGCAAGAGACTTCGTACAACAATGTTCCATGGAGTCCGGTCTTTCTATTTATTATTATTATTATTATCATACTTAAATATGTCATCAGAAAACAATGTAAACTAATTCTTTTTTTTTAAATTGTATTCAAATATTTATATGAATTCTATTGCATAAGACTGTAACTAATAATATGACAAATAAAATCTATGCTTTAATTAAATAATTTTTTCTATCAATCGGACCAGAAGTATATTTATACGTTTGAAATAAATATTGAAATATCAATTATTAAAACATGATTTATGACATGTATAATTAATATTTTAATATAACAACTTTTGAACCGTCGTTTGTGAAAGTAGTTTTCTCATCTTCAATGAAAAAAATGGATACTTGGGCCAAATTTTTAATTTGTAAGATATGATACTGCTATTTTATTATTTGAGAAAACAATTTTCTTAGTTGCTGGCACTAATTGAATTTTCATTGTACGTAATGGAATGGTTGTGCCAACTAATAAAATAGTAGTACCATATCTCACTAACCAAATATTTGTCCCAATTAACTATTTTTCAGTGTTGGGTTAATCTAAGAGTAGGTGACAAAATAAGATTATAAATAAATGAATACTTACGTTTGAGTTGAATATGGAAGTGGTAGTATTTATTTGATTAAATATAATTATTATAATGAATATTTCAATATAAAAAGTTGGTAATTGTTGTTTTCAGAAGTTTTTTTGATCTTTTAGATGTTGTGTTAATTTAAGAGTGGGTTGGAAAATAATTACTCATATTCAGAAACTTAGAACCTCGGGAATATATTTCTATTTTTCATTTTAACTAAAAATTTAATTTCTCATTGCAATCCGCAGAGCTCTTTTTTTGATCTTTTAGATATTAAGTTAATTTAAGAGTGGGTAGGAAAATAAATAAACTGAACCTTAAGAGACACATTCGCCTCACACCCTCAGGGCGTGAAACGACAATGCAGGCGACCGCACCCCAAACATTTTTTCCGGCATTCTTTTACACCCCATTTGTAGCCTCGGGTTGATGAGGCAGTAGGTAGAGTAGGCGAAAAAAATGTGGACCACTTAACCCCCACGTATCCCCAACACTTGTCCGTAAACGATCCTACCTCTCACGGCACGCGCCGCGCCACCACTCCAGATTCCCTAGGGGTGGGATGTTTTTTCCCACCCCTAGGCACGAACACTTTTTTCTAACAGGTGGTTGTCGACCTTTTTTTCCTTGCTTATCCGCTCGCAGGTGAGCCCTAGGCTTTTTTTTGTCGCTCTCTAAACTTAAAAAAGTGTCCCCATAAAGAGCATAAATCGAAGTAATTTGAAACTGTTTTAAAAACTGAAGTAATAAAAATATGCAGTACTTTTGTGTCATATAATTAAGAAATTATCGAGACTATCTCGAATCAATACTGTTATTAATTATGACCATATTATTGGAACCAAAAACCGTCGGATTAAGAATATAGTTATTTTTTTTTCTTTTATTTAAAACCTATCTATATTTATAGGGAGATGGAACATTCAGCTTTTCCAATCATATTTTAATTTGGGATAATAGTAAAATTTAAAAAATGGTTGAATTATGTTTTAGATTAAATTTTTCGTTAGAGACAACTTGACAGCAGTACAGTTTAAAAAAGAATATGACTATCAGTCATATTTCAATTATTCTAATTAAATTATAGATCAGAGTTGTTATGTATATTTGGGATTTTTTTAACTGAAGAAAGTAATAGTTTTAGATAAGTTAGATATTATGACAAAATATTTTTGAAAATATTTCAAAATTACAGAATTCGCTTGATAGATTGTTTTGAAAGTGCGATAGCTCGGAAATTTTTCAACCGATTTTAATCAATCGTATAGGAGTTAGGTATAGATCAGTATTATTTTTTTAAATTAAAATGAATCCAAAAAAATTCAAAATTTCGAGGAAAAAAATGTCAATAGCACCATTCGATTCTACGGGGAAAAATACGTAGAGTCCATGTGTTAGATAATGTTATTTTCAACCCCATCTTTTATGTAGTATAACTAATGCGTAAACAAGTATCATACGATGCAATTGTTTATTTATGTTACACAAGAAATAGGACTGAGAAAAATTTGTCTAACACATGGAACCTACATCATATTTCCCGTAAAATCGAAAGATGCTATTATTTTTGTCTTCAACCAATTGTTCTGACAATCAGAAGTTAAACTTTTTTTCATGAAAAACCATATTTTAATGAAAAATTCTCCTCCCAATGTTAACTATTCTACTATGTCAATTGGTATGTCCATGAAACTTAAAAGGTTGAAAAATTGTTTAAAGCTTTATAAGTTATTCATAAATTTTCATACTATGAACATTTTCCGTTGATATACCATTCTAATAATAAATTACGAAGGCTTTAAGGCAAAATAATTTTTTTCTAAAACAAACTGAAGTATTTGTTAAAATTAATTATTTTTAATAATGTAATACAATTTTTAATAAAATATTTATGATTTCTAAAACTGTACTTGTTTAAGTTTTCTTAGACACAAAAACAAATAAAAAAGCTGGCTTGCTTTCCTTTGTGAGGAATTCAATGTGGAGTATTTCTAAAACAAATCCTAAATCGATACATTTTTTTTGAAAGATGAAATTGCATAAAATAACTTGCAGATTAAAAAGCAACAAAAAAATACAAGCTCAAAACGAACAAAAAATAAGAAAATTTGATGACAATTTTTTTACTCGAAATTTTGAATTTTTTTAGCTTTATTTGCATACAAAAAAATTGTGACTTATAAATAAAACCTATACATTGTATTAAAATCAGTTGAAAACTTCGCGAAAAATAGTATTTTCAACAACAAAAAAATGAAAGTGACGTACGTTCCACAATTTTTAAATTTTTTCAAAATTATTTTACTACAATATCTTACCTATCCAACACTATTCTTTCTTCCAGATACACTTATATCACTTATATTCTTTTATGAACAATCTTTTTGTAAAAGCTTGCAATTTAGGGTCTGAAACATTTTCTTTCTATCAAACTTTATATTGAAGTACGTGATTCGTTATTTATGTACAAAATTCGTTCATTAGTACCCACAAACAAATTATAAATACAAATATTCTTCAAAATTCGAAAAATTTTCGGAAACTTAAAAAGAAATTGAAAAACTTCGAATGAAGTATTGAATCATTTAAAGAATTAAGCACAAGTAAAGAATGGCAGTGCTATCCAAAACCTATTTTTAAAACCCATAAAATTTTAATCTTAAAATTCTCGATCGACTTTCTCAGAATTGGCCAACTTTTTCCTATCAAGTTTTAATTACTTGCATTCAGAAACTTAGTACCTCGGAAGTGTATTTTTATTTTAACTGAAGATTTAATTGTTCATTGCAATCTGCAGCAGAGCCTGCTGCGGATAACTTTTTTAAATAAAACTTTTTTGCTCTTAATTCAGCAAGATTTTATCTTGCAGGTAGACTTTTGTTTCGTCTTTGAACAGTGATTTCGATTTTGTAGAATACTTTCTCGCTCTCTTAAAAAATTCTCATTTTATTGGATATTTAGTTCTGTAATTACGCCCTTCAATTGTAAATATCCCTCCAGTTGCAATTTTCATAAAAATTTTAGTATTTATTTTAAAAGATATAAAAGCGCTTACAATTTTGTTGTAATATTTAGTAGCTTAAAAAGCGTTTATACAATATAGAAGATTCAAATACTAAACAAATGATAGCTGACCTTCAAAACAACCATGTATTTAAAGGATCCTAATAAAGTTGATTTTCTAAAATATATAGTAAATAGTATATAATTGATCATTTTATTTCAAAATATTTATAAAAGTATTCAAATAAATTCTAAAAGCATTTCCCATCGCCTATTATTAAAATATCATTTAAAAACAATTTATTTACTAATTAAAATCCTGTAAGACCAGAATTATCAATTTCTAACCTGTTGAATTTACATTTAAAAACCTAATTAAATCTCTTCGACCATAAATACTCAGAAAATTCAGAAGTTCATTTGCGCTCCTATTCATCAAGTCGTTTCCAAGGAGGTTTTCGCAAGATAGACCGCGGTAAATCGAGAATCTTTCCGGCGAGACCGTTTTACGCACCGGGAATTTCAAGCGGAGGAAAGGGTACTTCTTTTCTTATTTGTACTTTCTTTCACAGCTCCCGCGGAAAAGCGCAGGGTGGAGTAAAGGAGAAAGCAAGAAAAGGATAGAGAAAAACTAAGGAGAAACGGAGAAAAAGATAGAGAAAGAGAGAATGAGTAATCGGTGGTGGGAGGCTGCAGGAAAGAAGGGTTGAGAGAGTAAAAAGGATGGGGAAAACGGTCTAAGAGTGGTGGTAAGACTGGCGGTTGGCGCCCCCTTAAATGCCCCTCACGAGGCAAATCAATAAAAATACGAAAGAGTCGTTCCGGTCTTCGAAATACAGAGGGGTCGCAAAAGTAACGACCTTCGACACATCTTAAACCTTAGGGGATGATTCAAAAATTTTCAGTCAAAATTCATTTCATGGTATTTCATTTCTATTTGTATCCATTTTTTCATTATTTGTTGACATCTGTAATTACAAATTTAGCGTGAATGAGAAAAAAACGATAGAGGGAGCACACGTGATAAAATAAGTTGTTGCAACTGAAATCCTAAATCTTTGTTGCCTTTCCATACAAGATCAAATTTAATAATATTTTTTAATTTTTAACATAGTATTTTTTATAACTAAACAATTTTTTAATTCGGAAGATATAGCTTTAATAAAATTTAAAATTATTCAGTTTGGAAGTATTAAATTGGAAATGTTTTTCTCCATGACAATTGTAATACATGTTTATAATAATTATTTCTGTAGTATAGAGGTCGAATTATTTTTCAAATATAATGCTTCCGCCTATTTCAGATTTAAATATTAATTCTATTTTGTGTATTTGAGTTTTTTAATTAGATATGTTTATAGGGTTGAATTTATATTGAATAATTTCACAAGCTCAGCCACTCCATGTAGAAATTACACTCAACTCCTGATATAAAAACGGTTTTGGGCATGTCTTGCAATGGCCTTGATCCTAAATCCAGGGAATACAAACGTAAACAGGCAGGGTCGCATGAACCATTTCTGTTGGATTTTGACGCATGACGCAACCTTGTGCAAATAACGCGCTGAGAGAGTGGCCCTCATGCTGTTTGTCACGCTTGACTGAGCAAAGCCTCTGTTTCAGCTACGCTGTCCCCGCATCCTCAAAATGCCGAGGACTTAAATTCTAGGAATATCGTAAACCATGGGTTTTTTTAAATCGGGAGCTAAGTGTAATTAATTTTTAAGATTTTGAAATTGTCAATTACAAATTCTATAAGATTTAAAGTTTTAATTTTAAGTAACATTTATGGTCAAGTGTTCTATTCCGGCGAAAAATGCCAAAATAGAAAATTAGAAGGAGATCTTTGTGACAGATACAGGATATGCTTCATCTCTATATTTGTATCCCTCTCCCCTTCGCTGCGGAAACCTGAAAAGGACAGCGAGTATGACCGAATTTGTTCTTGAATTCTAAAGAATCCCAAAGAATATTCAAGGTTAATTTCATTTTTTTAATGAATTGTAGAAAAAAATTTTTATACTGAGTGTATTTTGGTATTATTTTTTCAAAGTTACTCAATTGAATAATAATATGCTGGAAGACAAAATTAATATTCGTGAAAATATGCTAGAAGAGTATTCAAAACGTACTTTTACTTATTTAATTTCAAGGCTTTTAATTTAAAATTGTTCACTTTTGAAGTCTTCCAATTAAGAAAAGCGTGCAATATTCAACGTACTTAAAACTGGATTTAGTCAGAAATTTACATTATTAATTTGTTGTGTATTCAGCTCCGGCATATTTTGCCGGATATGCATTTTTAAACTTGTTAGAATTACCCTTGAACTTGTTTGAATTTATAATAAAATTATGTTTGATTTTTTAAAATTCTTTAGAATTCAATTACGTTGGCAATTACGTTTACGATGCCGGAAGAGAAAATTTAAATCGCGCATACTATGCCGGAAAGCAATACTTTATAGTTACCTTAATAATTTGAATTTTTCGAAATAAAAATTAACTTTATATCTCCAAAGAGCTTAATATTGGTTGATTTTTAAACATTTTTTTGTATTGATCAATTTCCATTTAAAACAATTATTGAGGAACCAAGTTATTGTATCCATAAGTTTTTGTATTGTTATTATAATTACTTAATTCTGAGATGAGACTTGTAGTTATATTTATTATGAACAGTCCGCGTTGATTTTAGAAAAAAGAAGAATGTGTTGAAAAATATGGCTTTGTATAGCAGAGTAATATATTAAACTAATAAAGTAATAAACTCGTTACCTCCATGCTATAATCTTCAATCTGGGGTTCGCAGTCTAAACTCTCCAATCTCGTTTTGTGTTGGCCCTTAGCGCCACGTATGTGGAGCGGCGTTAGGTACCAAGCTAAACGAGATTGGAGAGTTTAGACTTCTAACCCCAGATTGGAGAGTTTAGAGCATGAAGGTGCTGTATTTTCTAATTCAAATTTGTTCAGATTTTGTATGCTACAATTTTCACTGTTCAAATTTGAAAGTATTTATGTTTTAAATTATTCAACCAAATTTTATTATTTTTAAAAATGTAGAACGTCACCATGTGAAGTTCTTAATTTTGAAGATCTTTGGTTTTCAAATGTTGTCACTTTATTCTTTAATTTTAAATGATTTATTAAAAACTATTTAATTCAGAAAGGTTGCAATGCCAAATTAATTGCATCTTTGATCGGCACCAATTTTCAAACACCCCAATTTATGTTTAACTGTTCTGGTTCAGATTTTAACCTTTAGGTATGGATGTGATTTCATTTTTGGACTAACATGGACCTGAGTTCACACAGACCGCGGTATATGTTTATGGCTGATTAAATAATTAATGAAGTTTTTGGTATCTAACTTATACTCTTACTACAGTAAGAAATTAATCAATTTGATTAACTTTTATTCTTAATGATCTTTTATACCAGTGGGGGAGGGACCCACATATCAGAAGCATGGTGCGATTTGAGAGATCGCACGTCCATATAATTAAAGGTTAAATTCCTATATTCTGAATATTTCCAACTTATCATCTAAAACTGTTCAGTTCCAACTGCTTCACCAAAAAATCGATTTTTTTCCCTACTTCTTTAAAACTCTATAATTCCAAACTTTCATGATGTCCATTAGAAATTTGTAACATTGGGAGTTTCTTATTTTAAATTATTAATTCATTCAAATTCTTCTTTTTAATTTTTATGGAATATTTCAACGCTCTTTGGGAATCTTTCTATTTCTTAAAAAAAAACATTCCTACGGAAGCGGAAATTAAAAATTGAAGGTTGAATATTAGAGATAGTAATATTGCATTCATATTTGTATAAATGAAATATAATTTATTTGATATCACGCCACTCGGTTTGATTCAAACAACACGAGAAGTTCGAGAGTTGTGGTCCAACGCCTCTCGAACTCTCGAATCGATTTCAAGTCGACTTGAAGTATTTTGAAGTGGAGAAGCTTTACAGAAGTAGAGTCTTGAAGAGCATTTAAACGTTTCATACGGTTGGTATAACCTCCGCTTCGAGTCACGTCGCGCATTCTCTTTATATACGCTTTCATTCTCTACGGATAATGAAAAAGAGAACCGGTTTGTAAAGGTACATAAAAATGAACGAGATTGCCCTTTTTTTAGGAGTGACCTTTTTGCTCGACCTCTACCTGAAACAAAAAATGCTAAAAAATATCCAGTCCTTTCTTATTAAATTCTATCCAACTTCCTCTCAAAGTTTCACGATTATTAGTTTTCCTCTTCACTCATATAGATTTGAAAATAAAACATCAAATACATAATTAATTGTTAAATTTATTGATACATAAACAATTGAATCCCTATTCTACTTATTGCCAATAAATGTAAAATATGTACTGTGTATTATTGAATAACATTTTTTTTAAATCTG
>CAKNWU010214890.1:386-16505 GCA_932072015.1 Andricus quercustozae | reverse complement strand
AATTTGAAATTATCTTGTAAATTTTGTCAACACTTCTAAATATTTTTTTAAATGATTTAGATTATTTCTAAGACTTTTTATTAATCCTGAAAAATAAACAAAATTGACTTAAAATCTTTCAGATTATTTTTTGTACAATACGAAAACTCTTTCGAAATCTTTATAAATATTCTCTTAAAATTAATTTTTCAAAATAAAAAATCATTTTCAATTTTTCTAGGAATCTTAATTAGATTTTCCGACTTCCAATAACCATTAATTTTGCAAAAACTTTTGCCATAAGTTGCAAAACATTGATATAGCCTCAATTTGCTGTCGTTGTTGTCATCGCGGAGCGGTTGTCATGCACTGGCGCTCACTCGCACACTTCTCGCGGGAGAAAAGGAGATAGCAGATCACAGTGCGCATGACCTAGTGTCCATAACGTGCTGATTAGAAACTTCTGAACTGGGCAGTAAATGTACATTTACCGCAGTCAGAACGCATGTACGGTTATCGGTCTCCTTATTATTACTCCGTGATTACGCAGCTAGAGACGAAAAGTGATGGATGCAAAACGAGCGTGAAGTTGGCTACGAAGGCGCGAGAGATCGCGGCTGAGTTGTCAACTTGACGCTCGTTTCATCCATCAATTGTCGTCGCGAGGTGCGTATACTATTTTTCTTAATAAAACTATCGAAATTTGGCGGTTTGATTAAACCAAGAGATCTCGATACGAAAATGATAAGGCTGACTTTCAAAGAAGAGCCGAAAAGTATGGTTTTCGGCTCATGTTTAAATTTTCGTACCCCCTAGCTTATTTTCGTAAACATTACATACAAAAGTGCTGCATTTTGCCATTTTCGTAGGGGACGTGGCACCACGAAAACCGCCATGTTCGATGTTTGTATTAAGAAAAGTAATTTTTTATCATGGTTTTTTGTCGCAGTTGGACCTGATATGGAAATGGATGGTGTTTTGATTACTGAAAAATTACTATCATTGGCAGAAGCAACTGAGGAATTAGAAGCAACATCTCAAGTTGAATTTTTATGTGCAGTGTGTGGAAAAGAATTCACTTTAGTTCATTCGTGCGAAGTATGTGGCCTGCTTGTTCATTTGATTTGTGGAATTGCTACGGCAGAAATGAATGTAGGTTATCAAACTAAAATAGTGTGTAGTCTCTGCGAAAAGAAGACGCAAATTGAGTAAAAAAGGTTTGCGGCTCATTTAGGCTTAAGTAAACAAGCAACAAAAATTCTGAAAAATTCAGATTGTAAGTTACCTCCAGCAATAGTAGGTAACAACGTTCGTGTGCGCATACCAGATGTTGATAGAGGACGTGGTGACCCAAGAAATATTTTAGCTTGTGTTATGAACGTAGAAGATGGAATGTATACGTAAGGTAATGAACAAGGAATATTTAACCAAAAATATGTTAGAAGCGAGTTTTCCATTCTCAATGAAATATTGATTAACGTAGATTCAGTTCCGACAGAAAAAATAGCATTGAGGACTGTATGCAGGAGTCAGTCATTAACAGGAGGAGGAGGATACATTCGCCGAATTTGGGCGAGTAGCAGATTTGAAGATTAAATTACTTATTTCCGAATTTACAAGAAGTCACGACTTGCTCGAATTCGAGATTGTCGCAAAGCAAGATTCACGAAGACTCTAATGAATTCATCTCAATTCGCATCAATTAGTTTCTTTTTACTGGGTACGAATTGCCATGTAAATATACGATTGCCTGTATCAAATCTTATATGCGTGTGAAGCTTTTCTTTCTCAGAGATAGATTCAAGTTGACTATACCGACGGTCCCGAGCAATTTTGACGTATCTCCAATTCTATCCAAATTCTAAATTCTATAGTGTCGTATCTCTTGATAGTGCTTTAAATGTGTCGTAACTCGTTTTTTAAGAAAATATTGATGTTCATATAGTCTATTGAACTGAAATTTGGTCAATTTAATGGTAATATTACTCAATTCATGACAAATTAATACAAAAAATACGACGTTATTGTAAGTTTGGTGAATTATGATTTTTCGAGTTTGTTCCGTTCCATGCTTTCATAATTATCGACTAAAACATTTTCACATTAACTGAAGAATCGTCTGAAGAGAAAACAGTGAGAGAGACATTATCGACGAAGAGATTTTGAATATAGATTTTAACCAAGATGAGCTAAAATTGTTATAATAGTCAACTGTAAAAATAAATTAAGTTAGACTTGTAGAGTGCGTTTGAATCTTGTAGGAACATTCAGTTGTTTTGTTAGAATTTCTTCAAACAAAATTTTTCACCTTTGGATGTAATATTGAGTCTGAACTGTAAAGTTATTTTTAACGGTAATTTTTTCAATTTTTTTACGCGTAAGTAATCAATAATTCAATTATTTTTCATTTTCGGAGAAAAATCAAACCAACAAGGATGATGAGTGATATTAGATGAGAATTATTTTACCAATTTCATCAAATGATTTCGTTGCGTTTCTAGAGCTTTTAGGAGACTTTTCATTTAGTTGTTATAAGAATAAAAACATTAAATGTTGGCATAAATTGCCAACGACGCATCGGAGAAAGACAATCTTTCTTCTCGGAAGCGGCTATGTAACAGCTCACCCCTCTGGTAGGCGATATGTTACGTTCCTTAAAGGTGGAACTCCTCATCTGCCCCCTTTTTTTTAAATGGGTCTTAGACTGGATAGCTTTTCAAGTTGTTACTGCCAAGAAACGCAACATTTGAGCGTTACACCGGCCCCGTGCTAGCTATTTAGAAAGCGAGCTAGGTGAAGTTTCAATTTAAGAAACAATTTCAGAGGAGTGGAAGGTACTTATTTCGCTTTTTCGGTTTAATATAAGTGGTGATAAGTTTTTTGTGTACTCCAAGTTTTGCTTGAAAAGCTTATTTGAGAAGAGCGATTTCGCGTTATATTTATTTTAGAAACTAAATTAAGTTTTTGTGATTCTTTCAAAATAGAATCCATTTTTCAAGTTTGTCTTTTGTTTTTTTGTGATAAGTAATCACTTTTTATTTATTTTCTTAGTGGTATTAAGTAAAGGTTTAGTGATATAATATAAGAAGGAAATCTTGTATTCAGAATCTGAATTTACAACAAGAGATGTGTAATTTATTTTATTTTTTATGCCATAAAATTTAAGCATCTCTATTTCAAAGAGCTCGGTTTCGCTTTTCTTTGTTATTTCAGTTTTCGTCTTCTTGGGTGGGGGGGGGGCGAGGTCCGTTTTCCGTCGTTGCTTCTGGGCGGATTACGGCTGGTACGAAGGGATAGTTTGCATTTTCCTGGATATTTTTAAACAGGTTTTTTTCAAAGGGTGTTTAATTATCAGAAGAAGTTCCAACCTTTTGATGTCGTTTTTGGGTTCCTTTTTGTTAGAGATCCTCAAGGGAGAGTCAACACGCGGGTTACTCAAATTCTGATTGGTGCCGCTGTACCGGAACTTGCTATTCTAAAAATGACGCGATTTTCAAATAGAGCGTTCATTCCACAACAGATTTAATACAAAATAAAGAGAATATCATCTTAAATTTTAAATAAACGAAATGTAATTAAAAATCACTTTCAGGCACATAAATTATACAAATTTCCATAAATAATATTGGTTAAATAAATAAATTTTGTAGGTTGGAAGCAAAACTTTGGTTCGAAAAGGTTACACGCACAAATAAAGTAAAAATAAATTGTAGCAAATGATGAAGATTTAAATGATGAAATTTCATAAATTCATATTCTAAAAATAATAATAATAATAAATATCAGATACGAAATGTCCCTTTAATTAAAGTTGTTGCAAATAAAGTTTTGCTTTGATCATATATTATTTCACTTTAATAAATAAAAGAGTGTTTATACCTCACAAGCACATGATTTGTCAGTTGCTTTCCAATCTACTCGATTGATATTCTAAATCCAAAATTATCGAAGTTTTGGCAAAACACTTATATCTCACAAAAATATTGTCTACATTTTTCTTTGGAAAGTAGGTTATACACAACCTCTTTTTCACTTCTTCATTAATCAAAAAACTCGCATATCACACTTCACACATCATAGCTTCAATATAAATAAACTAAACAAAATAATATATAATAAATAATGGACCTGCATTACACAGTCTCCATTTTTTAATATTTTTTCTTAAATACGAAAATTTCTCGATGCGCTCTCGCGTGCTGTCACGTATTGCGCTGCACGTCATTTTTCAAACTTTTCGCGCCGCAGTGAAAAATCAAGTTCCGGAACAGCGGCGAGCATTGGAGGGGGAAACGTGTCTTAACTCTCCCTAGAGGATCTCTACTTTTTGGTAGCGTGTTTCCAAATAATTATGGATTTCAACGTTTGGTTTATGATTGTCATTCTTATTACAATGGATGCTAACATCTCGGCTGTTTATCTTCGCAAATGCTTTGCCGATGTTGTTCATCTGAACTAAATATTTAGGGAGGTTTTGAATCGTTTTTCTTCCGGTTTTTTATACCATGAAGACGGGCACGAGTCATGCTGGGAGTTATGATAAACGTGCAGGTTGAGTTATCGATTTCAATTGTTTCCCGTTCTTGGTATATTTTTAAATCTTTAATATTGAAAGTCCCTCTTTCCGAGTTGTTATGGGGATTTTTTAAAACATAGGTGCCCTCTCTCATTTGTTTTTCTATTAGGTAGGGGCCTTCGTAAACCTCTAGAAATTTTCTGGTTAGTTTATCTTCTTTATCGGAGTTTCGTATTGCTTTTACTAAGACTTTTGATCCTATTTGTAGATTCGTGAGGTTATGGTTGTCATTGAAGGTTTTAGCCCTTTTTGCTCCTTTTCTTTTTATGCGTTCGCTCTCTAATTTTAGTTTTCGGTTATATGGTATGCCTTCCGTACGTTCAGGAAAATTTAACCATTTTTCCGACGCTCGTAGAGTTTTTTTATTTAAGTGGATTTCAAAAGGGGTAAAATCGGTTATGTCATGATGAACTTCATTGAAGCACGTTCCGATTTTTTCGATCCATAATCTCCATGAATTGTGATTATTTTCTAGTACCGATCTAAAGAAGCGACATACTTCACGGAGGATTCTTTCGACAATATTTGATTGGGGGTGTTGGACCGCGGTAAGGATTGGTTGAATACCTTCTTTTTCGAGACCTGTGAACCATTCTAGTGAAGTGAACTGGTTCCCTTGGTCACTGATAATTTTATTTGGTTTTCCACAATTTGGAAAGTAATCTTTGGTTAGTCGGTTTAATGCTGCACGCGCGGTACATTTCCGCAGTGGATACAAACGTACAAATTTATTAAAAATGTCAATTGTTGATCAATTGAATCGCAACTTGATTTGTTGGTTATAGCTAATTCATCTTTTTCTTTCAGAAAAGGATCTTTTTGTTGCTCTAGAGCGATGTTTTTTATGAAGTTTCGGAGTTCCGCAGATGGTTTTTTCGCTAATGTGTGGATGAAAACACATCCGTGTATGGGTTCGAATGCAAAGAAACTTTCATCGAACGTTATTCTGCTTAGAGCATCAGCAGATACCTTTTTTCCTTCTATGCACTCAATTTCCAAGGCGTAATCTTGGATTACGAGAGTCCATCGTGTGATTCTCACAGTTCGAAATTTAATGAGGGCCTAAACTAAGGCGAGTAATTCCTGTTTAGTTATAAAATAGTTGAACTCTGGTGCTTTTAATGTACGACTTGCGCAGTTTACAATGTATTCATCACCTGAGTCATCTTTTTGGGCAAGAATTGACCGCAGAGCGTATCCGCTCGCGTCCTTATATAGGTAGTAAGGACGTAATAGGTCGGGTTAGGACATGACGGCCGAATCACAAAAAAATAGTTTTGCTTTCTGGAAGGCCATTTCACGATTTTCGTTCCATTTCCATGGAACATTTTTTTTTAGAAGTTCATGAAGTGGAAAAGTTGTTTCCGCATGGGAACTTAAAAATTTTGTATAAAAATTCACAAATACGCGGAGCTGCTTGATATTTTTTGGGCGGGGATATTCTTTTAATACTCTTAATTTTTCAGGGTCCATTTCTATCTCTTTTTTTGTGACTATGTGACCAAAGAACTTTACTTGTTCTCTAAAACAGGAGCACTTAGAAAAATTTAGAGAAAGGTTTGCTTCTCTGAATCAGTTGAAAAGTATTTCCAAGTGTTCGAAATGCTGATCAATGTCTTTAGATCTACATAATAAATCATCGACAAAACTAACGAGGAAATCGCCTATGCCACATAGGGCCAAATCCAGGCCTATTACGAGAGCTGCAGTGCTTGTTTTTAGGCCGAAAGTGGTTACTACAAAACTCATAACATTTTCCTTCATAAAGAAAGGCGGTATATTGGCATGAGTTTGGGTGCAATGGTATTTTCCAGAAACTCGCAGTCATATCTGGGGATGGCATGACCTTTACGCCTGTGAGTTTTTGAAATAGGACCTCGGTAGGTTCGGTTCCTTTGTAGTCCTCCTTTAGGGATTCGTTTAGTTCACGTGCGTCGAGGCACATGCTGACCGATCAGTCTTTTTTTATCACAGTAACTATTGAGTTGATATAATTACTTCAAAAGCGACGTATTATTGTGAGTTGAATCATACGTGAGATTTCTTTCGCGACTTGTTCTCTATGTGCCATTGGAATTGGATAGATAAGATCGACAAAGGTATGGTTTTTCATGAATTAGTTTTAATGCATGTTCGTATAACTTATTCGACCTGGCCCACGAGCAAAAATATCGCGTAAAGAGGCAATGAGTTTAAAAATTTTAGTGTTTTGATCGGTATTTAGTTCTACGCATTTTTCAACACATGCGATGATTTCCTCATCGGTGAGAAATAATGGTTCATATATTGAGTCATATGTTTGTATTTCATTTGAAAAATCGATAGCATTCTCTCCTTTTTGAAAAGAATAGGCATTTTTTCCAGTTGTCAAACATCAATTTTGTTTTGATCTGTTTCGGGCTCGATTTGAAGTTTTATAGTTAATTTATTTTTACCGTTACATAAGCTTAAGGTGTCAGAAACCAAATCGATTTTTCCCTTTAATTTCTTTAGAATGTCTATTCCGAAAGTGCATGTTTTACTCAAATTTGGAACTACTAGAAAATTGTGATCAATCTCTAGGTTGTTTAATTTTATTCCTAGAAAAATTGGGATTTTCAATTTTGTAGCTTTTTTCCCCGTGGCACCTAATTAACTAGTACATATAATTGATAACATGGAATATTTAGAAAATTCAATATCGTATTGTTTAAAGAATTCGTTTGATATACAGATCACTTCGCTGCCTGTGTCGATTAGTGCTTCTATGTTTAATTTGCCGACCGTGCAATTTATTATAGGACATTTTATTTTGTTTTTAAGTTCCGAAGTTGTTTTTTCTTTGAGAAGCTCTTCGTGAACATTATTGAATTCGGTGTTTTGATTTGTATTTGACCCCGCGTTTGTTTCCACCACCAAGTTCATAGATAACACAGGGTTGATTTGTTTTCCGAAGGTATTTCTTCATCACAATCATGATCAATTAAAAATTCATTTTCCGTCTCTGATTCGCTTTCATCCACGACAAATTCGAGGAAACAAACATGTTTATTTTCGGAAGATAACTTTCTTTTGTAGGATCTGTCTGTATTTTATGATTGTTGATCATCTCCGAACTCGGTAGTATTTTTGTTATTATCATTACGGCGATAAATACAGTTTTGCACGTTTCCGCGCGAAAATTATCTGAGAAATCTTTCTTAGTTTCTACTCTCGATCGAGAGTATTTATTTTTTAATTTTGGTGGGTAGCAACCACGAAGGAATAGTAAGGAGTGGTATCCCTGTAAGTGGGGAGTGGGACGAACAACGTCCAAGAATTCCTTAATGCTTGCCACGGCTGAAAACTTCGTGTCAAACTTTTGCACATGCGCACTGGCGGTTGCCATGTCAACGATGTCACCACGCGTTGAAAGTTTTGAACTTGTGTTTTGAAAATTTCTGTGCCACCGGTTTCGAAGAAGAAAATTGTGATTTTGAATGTTTCGATGTGCTTTCAATAAAATTTTAAGAGTAAATATTTCAAGTTTAAGGAGTGCTTGAAGCTTGCAGGGTAAGTATGTGTTTGCACTAGTTGTATATACCAGTGTAGATGTTTCTAAACATTGCAGAATATAATGACAACCTAACCTTAAAAACGAATATTTTTATTTTAGTATAAAGTCTTTATACATAAAATATGGAATAATTGTGGTGAATAAAATAGACTAACATATTTTTTAATATGCATTATTCTTGCAGCCATGAAGTGTTTTATCACTAAATGTAACACAGCCTCCACTGGTTGGAACTATATTACTAAGAAGCACCAATAAATGTGAGAAAAAGCCAAAAAGTCCCACAACAGTACTTACATTTTCTAGATCCTTTTCGTATTTTTGATGCCATTTTCCTTCTCGTTTTTAATTCAGACACGTGATATACACCCAACAAAATAGAACAGCTCTGCGCATGTGCGCGGCGCGGACACGAAATTTTCAGCCGTGGCAAACATTAACGAATTCTTGGACGTCGCTAATCCCACCTCTGCTCACCAAACACATAGGGTGATACCACTCCTTACTATTCCTTCGTGGTAGCAACGCTGAGCACGGTGCCCCCTCCAGCTGATCTATGAGATCCTAGACCTGTTGGTTCCGGCACGCTTTTCCATCCGCCGTTGCGACTTCCTACTGGGTGTTCTGGTTGGCTTTAGTCTGAGTTTCCAGCCCGGTACCAGTTGACACATTTTGGTTTCTCACAGCTCGTGTGGCTATTCCGAGTGTCATGTGCACCGTAGCCTTCACCTGTCGGTCTTGAGTGGCTTGCATCATCATTATCAAGCCATGGTTTCATCAGATTGCTCGATCGATCGGTACGTCTTGCGTAATAATCGTTCCGGTTTAAACCGCCTGCTCGGTCGAAAGTTTCGAGCACATCTAAAAGATCGGAATAATTTTCGACTTTTCTTATAGGAATGGCATTTTTTACCTCTTCTGTGTAATGCCTCGAGAGTTGCTGGACTACACCCGATTCAGGAGGTGGGGTGATTAAATCTTCCGCATTTGAGATCATTTTTATCGCGTGTTCAACAATGGTTTTTTTTGAATGATTCAAAATATTCCCTTCTACTTCTACTAAGCTCCACCATTCTTGAGCCATTCTCATTAAACTGGCATACATTAAATGTTGAAAGTCGGATTCTAAATCTGCGGCTTTTATGTATCGTTCTAACTCACGTAAATATCTCATTGGACGTTCATTTGGTTAATGTATAAATTCCTGAAAATAAACCAAGTATCTTACGATAAAATTTGGACAAACACCACAAAATGCTCCTATTGCAATTCCTGAAAACAAAATAAAAATTTGTTTCTTGGGACAAAAAATAAAATTGCTTAATGTGCAATGCATTTTATTTATTTAAAAATGGTAATTTAATAGTATGTTCGTTTAATCGGCCTTCGTAAAATTAACAAGAACTTTTGTTGTTGTTATTTTGTAACTTTTTAAAAAGAAAAAAATAATTTCCAACTTTTTAAACCTTTTTTTTCTATTATCTTTGGTTCTTTTTTTGAACATTGAAAAAATTATTTTCAAAACCATAAAAAACTCTAAAAGAATAAAGTGTAAAAGAAAATAGTTAAAAAATTTGTCTACAAATGCTTACACCCAGTGAAGAATTTTTTGAAATATTTTTGTATGGTCATCCTGAAAGTTGAAAAGAACAAACAAAAAACCGGAAAGAAATTCGGATAGCCGGAAATTTTTGTTTTGTATTTACATAATATTTCAAAAAATTTCAATTTGAATTGGAATTTTTTAAAAAGCTGAAACTGTTGGAATCATTTCAACTTTAAATATTTTTTTATTTTTATAACTTCAACTTGGAGTTTGAATTTCATGTTTAATATTGACTGAAATTTAAAATCAATTTTCAGAAAATGGGTTAATGAGGTTAAAAAATGCGTCTTTAATTTTTAATGGACTTGCATGTATTTTTACTATTTCCAAGTGTAATGAAGAAAGCTGCATTTGAAAACCGTGCACTTTCGTTCAATAATACATATATGGCGCAGCAGCCTTCGTCGATACAACGGAAATGCACAACGCGCCACGAGTGCCTTCGCGACTTCAATGGCGACTTCTCGTCCCGCGGTCTCGTCTCGGGTCTCGTTTTGCATCATTATGTGTTCTGTGTTTACCTTCCTTACAAAAATGCAACATGCATGAATGGCTCTAAATTAGGACAAATTATACGTTACGTTATCCAAAAAGTACCGAATCTTTCGTTTCCTTTTCGTTACAATATCGGTATATTGAATAACGTAACCTAAATCATGTGAATATAGTTACGTTTTGGCAGTATAGAAACAGAACGAAAATCACGAAAGTATTTTGTTTCGTTTAGATCGGGTTCCTGTTTTTAACCTCAAAACGATTTGGAAAAGGGAGACTTTTTCAGCTTTTTACATTCAGAAAATGTTAGAGAAACATGCGGAAACTGAATTGCTAATGATCAACTAAAATGTCAAAATATTCCTTCCACCCATAATAAAAAATACGTTCATGATAAATTACCTGCTCTTTATTTAAAAATATCAATGCAAATATTTTCTGTACACCCTAAAAATCCTAAATGTGTGCACGTTTCATATCCGCACTGGCACGCATGACGTGCGACCCTCACGACGTGCGACACACCTGTCACGCATATGAGGACGCAGCTGTGTCATCCCCTGCGCGCACGTCGTGCGAGGAAATCCGCACGTGGTTACTCCACCCGCATCTGATTAGGAAAAATGAACGATAAAATACTGTACAAATTTGAAAATAAATGTGATTAATCAAATTGTAAAGGGCGGGAAATTGATAAAAATGATAATAAAATAATTAATAAAAATGTAAATATTGGTAATATTATTTGATCCAGAAAAAAAACTTAAGCGTTATTGTTTATTTACAACCAAAAAACACTTTATATACATATTACTACATAATTAGTTACTCATTTTCTATCCAA
Organism: Andricus quercustozae; assembly: GCA_932072015.1. Classification (NCBI taxonomy): domain Eukaryota; kingdom Metazoa; phylum Arthropoda; class Insecta; order Hymenoptera; family Cynipidae; genus Andricus; species Andricus quercustozae. Next base: position 5,470 of record CAKNWU010214890.1, on the reverse strand, counting down.
ATCCCTCAAAAGATAATTTTATTTCTATTAACTTCCTTTATTTATTTTCAAACCTTACAGAATTTGTTAAAAATAATAATGTTTTCATTTCAATAGCGCAATACAAAATATTGACAATATTTAAATTCTTACAACTTATTTTATTAAAATTTTTTTTAATATCCCGCCATTTAAATTTTCTTTAATTGCATTTATTTTCAAAATTGTACATCATTTTGTCATTTATTTTTCCTTATTCAATGCTAAAACTATTTAACTTTATTCTTCAGGCGAACGAATCCATTTCAAATCAGGCAGGGTTCTACACTTCAAATCGCAGAATCTCTCGGGAAGAAATATGCTGTGTTTCAGAGGAAATTAGGCAATACATGTCTTTCCGAATTGCAAAAAAAAGTTTAATTTGTAAAATTAAAAATCAATTTTCTCAAAAAAACCACCTTTAAATGTTTTGCCAATTTTTTTTTTTAACTTTTACTTTGATAATGAAGATATCTTGTAAGTTTGATGCCTGCTGAATAACTTCTGTAGCCAGGAGAAGTTTCCACGTCTAAAAAAGTGCTATAAAAAATGTCTCTTGTTTTTTTTATGATATCTTTGACATTTTACGAGAAAAATTCAAAAATTACATTTTTAGGCAAAAAAAATTATCCCGAGTTCAAAAATGGTTTAGCTGGCATGACTCTGATAAGATGCCTTTCTTCTATAAGTAGAAACTTTTCAAAATTTGTTGGAAGTATAATAAGGTGGGATTTTCCAGAAAATATATTTTTTCATGTTTTTAAAATTTGAAGAAACAAAAAAAAAAGATTTTCTTGAAACCCCGACCCTTTTTATTCTTCTAAATATGTTTTCAAATTTTCTACGAAAAGAAGAAAGGCATCTTATGAGCACCATGTGAGCTAAACCATTTTTGAGGCCGGTAGAATTTTTTTTCCTAAAAATGTAATTTTGGAATTTTTCTCGTAAACTATGAAAAATATCGCAACAGAACAGGAGAAATTTTTCATATAACTTTTTTAGATGTGCAAACTTTCATCTTAACATTTTTCCGTATCTGCCATTGTTTTCAAGAAAAGGTAGAAAATTCGATTGTAAGAAAAAAGAATTCTTCTGACCATAAAAGTTATGTAGCAAGCATTACACTTACGAAATATCTTCACTATCAAAGAACAAACAAGTTCAAAAAAAAATTGGCAAAAATTTAAAGGAGGGTTTTTTAAGAAAATCGAGATTATTGACAAACAAAGCAGAAAATTCAAATACGCATAACTTTTAAGAAATTTTTTTTGCAAACCGGAGAAATACGTATCGCCTAATTCCCTCTAAAAAACAACATATTTCGTGCCCGAAGCATTCTGCGATTTCAAGTGCAGAACTATTCCTGATTTGAAATGGATTTGGCCAGGCAATAAAAAGAAGAAAGGCATAGTAGAACTATTGAAAAATATCACTTTTCTCAGTTTCACCACGCATTTCATTATAAATTTATTATCAAGAAAAAATATAAAAATGTATATACGTATTCTACGTATATGTCGTTGAAGAATAAAAATAATTAATAATTTTATATTTATATAGGTTCCGAAGGCGAAAAACCAACGTTAGTGCAAGTGGAATCAGAAAACAAGGAAAACGAGCATGATAATATAACTTATGCTGTTCTATAATTATAATATGTGTACTTCGATTTTTATATCTTGCTATATTTTACTGTATTGTAGAACTTTGTTCGATTTTAAAAACGCACTGTTACTGGTTTATTATAGTTTAATAGTTTGTGATATTAATAATTACTTAGTTTGAGTTATAAATCTTCTTTATATTTTGAAAAATTCGAATAAAAAATTATAAGGAAAAAAGAATTAATAACTCATCTGCGAAAGAAATATAAACGTGCACGAAAAGAATATTAATTGACGAAAGATCAACAAAAGTTGAGTGAAACGAAGACACTGTAACATTTTGTACATATTTCATAAAATGTTGCATCTTCATTTAACAACAAATAGCAATTTTCATTTTAAGTTGCATAAAACTTAGGATTCGTTAACGAATAAAAAAAACAAAATTATTTTGTATATTCATTTATTTAATAAAAGATACACGTTGTTTTCAACGCTTAATAAGAAATTGTTGAATGATTCCCAAAATAACTTGAAATATTGCGCAAATGTCACTATGTTTTCGTCTTACTCTACTTTTGTTAATCTTTCGTCAAATAATGTTATTTAGTACAGGAAGGTAGAATACGGAGCATTAAATTAGAAGCAAAAACTGAGCCCCTATTTTGACGCTCCAAGTGGAAGATTTGGAAATTTGTGCCCATTAGAGCGCCAAAGTAGAAGCACAAATCGCATTGAAATAGCCTCTACTTTAAAACCTTAGCCCCTACAAATGACAGCGTGAAGAGCGTCAAAGTAGGGCCTAAATTTCGACTCGGGATGTCCCTCTTTCAACTCAATAAAAACGTTAAAACAATATAAGTGCCTGTTCCTATTTAGAAAAATTTAAAAACACAAATTTCCTCCCTTCAAGTTCTATAAGAATCATAAGAATAAACAAATTTCCCTCTTCCGAATCAGAAAAAATTGGACATCAAAATTTCCTCCCCTCCAACTCCATAATTTTTTTAAATTATCCTCTTCCAATTCAGAAATAAAATCGAAAATAAAAAATTCTTTCTTTAAACACAATAAAAATCTTGAAAAGAAAAAAATGGCCTCTCCAATTGAAAAAAAATGGTATTCCTTCCAACTCAATAAAAACCTTAAAAATATAAAATTTACTCCCACGTTAACAAAAATTAAAAACTAAAATTTCCTCATTTCATACTTGATAAAAATGTTAAAAATACAATACTTCCCATTCTTCCTCTTAATCAAAATTTAAAACCAAAAGAGTTCCTCTTGCGATTGGAAAACATATTAAGTACCAAAATTTCTTTGATTTATTTTAATTTTGGTCGTTTCAAATTAATAATTTTCAATTGTTATTTAACGTTACAATAAAAACTGTAACTTTAACATTTGAAATTTTTCACTCTGAAATTTTTCCCTTTCAAAAATTTCTATTTCAAACAATTCAGTTTCAAATTTTGTAGTTTTGAATACTTGATTTATAATTGCTCATTTTTAATTTTGTTCAATTAAATAATTTCAAACTGAATGGGTTAAAAATGGAATATTTTAGACTGAAACAATATTTTAATAGGATTTTAAATTAAATGAAAGCGTTTAATTATGAATATATTAATTTTAAGTTATTTTCACATTGAAAATAGTTTATAAAGTTTCAGACATTTCAATTGGCTGAATTATTAAGGCTTTCCTATTGAAAAAGTTTAATTTTCAACGTTAAAATTTGTAAATTGTTTAATTTTGAACAGATTTAGAATCGTATTGTAAAATAATTATTGTGTAATTTTCAACACTCGAACTACAGTTCAGTTTTAAAAATCATTAATTAACTTATATTTACAGTTGATTAACTTAAAACGTTATTTATAAACAATTTTGAATTTCAAACGCTTTTAATTTTTCATTCTTAAAGTCTTCCAAACTGAATTTTTAAATTCCTTCAATTAAAAATTTACGTTTAAAAATGAAGACATAAAATGAAAAAATTGTAAAGTAAAATATTTTAGAATTAAGTTTTGTAAACTGAATGATGTAGTCATTGAAACGTTAACAATTGAACTTAGCATTTCAAAAAAACTTGATAACGAACTTATTTTTAATTAAATTATATCATGTGAGATGATATTTGTGATATTCCAAGTGATTTTATATATTGTTCTTCTAAAAATTCTAAAATTCCCTGTGAAAAAATAAATTCACTGTCATTTCCTGGTTTTTTCCCGGTCTCAAAATTTCCCGGTCATTTCCCGATTTTCAGTACAGCGGCCACCCCGTAAATGATAGGTTCACAAAGCTTCAGATATAGATTATTGGAATGATAAAATTCAGTAAATGATAGTGTTATTTGATGAAAAATGTTGTTATAGGATTATTTCCTTCAGAACTTAGACACTGGAAAAGTCGTGATACCTGATAAGAAATTAGATTACGTTCTACGTCTGCTCTAAGAGTAAGTAAAATATTGCAAATTTGCAATTGTGTTGAAAATTTAGAATTTCAAATTGCCATAATTATTATTTTCTTTTAATTACTTTATATAATGAATAATTAATCAATATTTTTTTCACCTTAATTTTAAAGTGAAATGTTCGAAATTTTTGTCTGATATAATTGCACATTTTTCAGGAAGATCAACAGAAATTTTTGAATATATTTGATTGAAAATATTAATATATGTTAAATATTCTCTGAATTTTAAGTAAATATGACAATAATAGAAAAACGGTTATAAAAAAATGAGGAAGCTGATTTTTCTCTCGGGCTCAAGAGGGTTACAGTCCAATATGCCAAAGGCATTTTTCGTTAAGAATTGGATTTTTTTAGTAGTATTATAATTTTTCTAGAAGCTTGCTTCATTAAGAAATTTCTTGTCCTTCTATAAAGTTACTTTCATAAATTAAGGAACATCCAAAGGAACATCAATTTATGATTTTATATATAAAAATTATACCGTTCCTACACAGTTATATATTTATAAGGACAGAGAAAAAGAGTATTCATAATTAACTCTCTTAATTTTTGTATACTTATTAAAGTGGCCTAGAATACATCCTTATTTTTTTCTTCTAAATAAATGGCTCGATCTCCTATAAATTGTTCCTTTTCGGGTCAAAATGTCCCCTGAATATTGGCAGAAAAAAATATATATATATTTAGGTATCTCTCAGTCCCATTATTTGCAAAAAATTTCTTATGTTATTTTAGTTTCCGCTGTTGATGGATTTTTTTTATACTTTAGAATACAAAAGGATAAAATGCATATGTACCGAAGTAAAATAAAAATTCCAAGTTAGCCATTCAGATATGGATAACAAAAGAGTTTTTTTTAATATTATGTAATACTTTAAAGGGATCTAGAATCAGAATTGCTCTAAAAAATACAATAATTAATACTTGAGTTTCTTCTTATTCAGGAAAATTATACCTCGGAAATTTGAGTAGATGCCC
>CAKNWU010214888.1:384-12417 GCA_932072015.1 Andricus quercustozae | reverse complement strand
GTGGGGTAAATTTTTTCAAAGTTGCTTTTCCCCCTCGAAAATATAAAGTTTTTATTAAGGATATTTGTTCATAGGATGCGTATTTTTTGAGACATTTCGATGTCTCATGTTAAAAAAAAACACCCTGTATTATTCGAATTGCCATCTCAGTGAGATCAATAATATCAATATAAAAATAATATCATTTAGAATTTATAGGTTAAGAATTCAAAATATTGTTATAATTCTAACTATAATTTGTATGAATAAATATGAAATTTTTATGTATAAATATAATACCTCCGACACAAGTTACACAAATATGCAATAAACATGAATTAACATACATTAATTAATTAATTAATTAATTAATTAATTAACATACATATTAGCTTTTACTTTGATACGCTTCAAATTTATATCTTTCTATAGGATATTGACTATCCTTGATTTATTTTTGTTTAGCATCATTTTAGAAAAAAATTTAATGATCAAGAACAGTGATACAGAATAAGCATAATTAAAAAAGTGAGGTTATATTATGCTCTATCCGATGCCCGAGCCCTCGTAAATTACGTCCGCCATCTTGGATATCTATTATACATAGTTTTCTACAATTTTCTACGTATATTAGGTCGTTTATGTATTATACGTAGAAAACCTCGAGTGACGCTTCACTGCACAACCCTATTCTTTAGTGAAGCTGTTTTGGATGTAAACACGTGACGTGTTTTTGTTTGCAGGCAAACTATGTCAGTTACCTATAAGGCTAGGGTATTCCAAAAAAAGAAAAACTTTGAAAGTTGGAGGTGCTTGTTGATTTTCCGATGGGAATCCATAAAAAAAACTAACCCAGCATTTTTCCCAGTGTCCTTCGATGACATTTGACCCTGCTGAATCCACCTCAAAGTTTTATAAAATCAGTAAATCGATGCACGTACACCGTTGGAAACCTCACTAGGACTACATTGGGTACGCAGTCGATAAATAAAAACTCAGTTCAAGAAATCCATTAAACCTCTTTATTATGTCAAACTAAAAGTATCACATGTTACTTCATTTTGCCAGTTTTCTTAAAAACCTTCCTTTTTTCACTGAAAACCAACAAAAGGTACTGTTTCTGGTCTTCATCAAATGATATGTTTCTTCCTACCATAAATTTTTTGATAAGAGCGACGCCACGCTCAGCGGCGTTCTTTACATGAGTATTGTACTTAGCGATACGTTGTGCAGCTTGTTAAGAGTACTCATTGTCCCAGTCAGATGGGTCTATATCCAGAAACTCAGATGAAATTCCAATGATTTTGAAAAACTTCGTGGAGTTCTTCGAAGCGAATTCAACAAGAGAAAGGTCTCTGAACGGTTTGGGTGGAATTTTGCCACGAATCTGCCCATCGCCTGACTCCTCTTTGGCTCTTAATGTCTCAACCATATTCTGTTTCACCTTTGAAGGAACATCTTTGTCAAAAAAAGCTAGGGGTACAAGAGTTTCAGACAGATACCAGAGATGATTATACAACTTTTCCAGTGCAGCCCTAAAATGTGTTTCCTTACGATTCACAAGGGTTTTCAGCAGTTCGAGGTCAAGCCTGGGGGCAGTGATCGCCACTCGTCAGGTAAACCAATTCTTGGCATACACACCAGCCTCACTACTCAAGAGAGCACTTCTTTTTTCAAACTATGTAGTTTTGTGGCCGGTGTGTATATCAAGCATTGCTGTAGCTGTCCAGTGGCGATCACTGCTCCCAGACTTGACCTCGAACTGCTGAAAACCCTTGCGAATCTTAAGGAAACACACTTTAAGGCTGCACTGGAAAAGTGGTGTAATCATGTCTAGTATCTGTCTGAAACTCTTGTACCCCTAGCTTTATTTGCCAAAGATGTTCTTTCAAAGGTGAAACAGACTATGGTTCAGCTATTAAGAGCGAAATAAGGGTCAGGCGATGGGTATATTCGTGGCAAACTTCTACCCAAACCGATCAGAGACACACCGCTGAGCGTGGCGTTCCTCTCATCAAAAAAGTAATGGTAGGAAGAAACATAACATTTGATGAAGAGCAAAGACATGTGATACTTTTGGTTTGACATGATAAACAGCAGGTTTAATTGATTTCTTGAACTGAGTTTTTATTTTTCGACTCTGTACCCAATGTAGACCGAGGGAGGATTCCAACAGTGTACATGCATCGAGTTACTGATTTTCTAAAATTTTGAGGGCGATTCGGCATAAGAGGACACCGGGAAAAATTCTGGGTTAATTTTACATGGATTCCTATCGGAAAATCAACAAGCACCTACAACTGTCAAAGTATTGCTTTTTTTGGGATTCCCTACCATAAGGCTTACTAGGTGAACAATGGCAATTACTCTTACAACGTGGGTAAACACAGAAGAATACTCGAGATGACAGGTTTAAGATTGCCCACCTGTGGTAATTTTTTTTGCAGGTAATCTTTACTCCAAAATTCAGGTAAAGTTTGCACTTCGTTTTCTCTGTGTATGCCACTAGAAATTACGCCTACGATTACGACCCACCCCCTATTTAAACCAATCAGCATTATAGTACGACCTACTAGGAATGCTCTCTGTCAACGTCCACTAACTACAAACAAAAGTTATACAACTAACAATATCCTGAGCAGTTGAGCATGTCTATAATACCACTATCTGATACTAATAGTATCACGTTTTATATAATTTTTTGTTTTAATTATGAAAACAATGAATATGAAAATTGACATTTTCAAAATGTGCAAATCTGATGCGAACAGTGCGAGAAAATTACTTCGCTCTCTTGCATCGAAAATTAATATTATCGCGATTGTCTAAAGTTTAATACCAATGGTAACTCAATTTATAGAAACAAAATTGTCATAAATTTCGGAAAGTGGAATATCCATATCATGAAGTATGAAACAGTCTTAAATAAAAATATCATCCTTTATTCTAGTTATTTTTTCTCAATTAGTGAAGTAATCTGTTGATGCCCATAGGCAGTTTATATTTTCTCCGTGTATAGATACAACAATTTTATTTGAAGAGTGGAGAAAAGGTGGTATCTGGGGTTGGATGAATGCAGAAAAGTGGTATATGATACAGGTGAGTGGAACGGAAAAAAAGATTTATGTAGGTAGATGGAGAGGAAAAGGTGGTAGTTGATGGGACAACCGAAGGAAAGATATGGTGTTTGTAGTTGGTAGCGAGGAAAGGCTTGTATGTGGGAAGTGACGAATTAGGAAAAATATACGTATATGGTGTATATGGTGGTGTATGGAGGAGAAAAGGTGGTATCTTGAGAGGCGGAAGGAAAAATATGGTATTTTTAGTCGACAGAGGAGAAAATGTATCTAGGATGGAAGGTGTTAGAAAAGGGTGGTATATGGTGTCGCGTGAGGGGGAAAGGTGGTATTTGGAAGGTGTGGTGGAAGTAAAAAGTTGGTCACTGAGGGGTCGGTTGGAGTAAGTTGAGGGAAAAAGGTGGTATCTGTGTGGGGATAGGAAGGATAAATATGGTATCTGGAGGGATTGAAAGGTAAAAGATGGTACTTGGGGCAAGATAAATGAGAAAGTGTAGTTGTTTGGGTGTCTAAGGAATAAGATGGTAAATAATATGGATTAGTGCACAAAAATGCGGATCCCTGTTTTTGCAAAAAGGATTTTCATTTAATATTTGAAGAACTTTTAAACATGTGTACTGGTGCATAAAATCTCTAGAAAATTACTATTTGCGCAGGCAAAAATTTACTATATAAGTACAGGCATATACAGGGTGTCCAACAAGTAACGAAACACCTAAATAATTTTCTAGATAAAATATTTTTTTTAAATGTCAAGGTCATTCTTGAAGTAACTTTCAACGAGGAATCCAGTGGTGACCTTGAATTTAACCTTGAGCTTTACCTTCAAGGTCATTTCAAGGTCAAGTTTGTTTTTTTAAGTGGGAACCCTTATTTTTGACAACGGCAATCGAAAGAGAGGGAAATTTTACGTTCAAAAATATACTCAGGTCATCTGTCATGGATGACCTTGAACTTCAGCGGAAGGTTATTAGGCTTGACCCAGGTATGGGGTGGGTCCAATCTGTACTGCTTTGGCTCAGGTGTTTACGAAAAAGGCCGAGGTCATTCTTGAAGTAACTTTTAACGAGGAATCCAGTGGTGATCTATAATTTGAGCTTGAAATTGTCCTGCAAGATAACAAAAAAATTCTGAGTAAAAAAATTTAAAAAATAAGAAAAATAACATGTGCGTATAGAATATTGGTTATACTAGCATCAAACCCAAGAATGATAAACAATTCGATCAAAGTATAGTTTTAACTTTCTTCTAAAAAAAATTGATAAAATAATGAATAAGTAAATAAAAATTAAAGAACTGAATAGTTACAAGCTTAAGCTTTGATATAAACTGATACTTCAATAAACAACAAGTTCGAAATTTTTTTACCCAGATTAAAATTTTTATTTTTTTCAAACGCATATCTGCGTTATAAGTTTAACCTTCTTGATTCTGATTGAAATTTGAGTAAGCGTTAGTCCGCAAAGTTAAAATGCAACGCCTCACTGAAAGCCTCAGCTAAAATTCAAGGTCACCCTTGACCCATGACCTGAGATTATGTATGAACGCAAAATTTCTCTCTCTTTCGATTGCCGTTATCAAAAATAGGGGTTCCCAATTGAAAAAACACAAAGTTGAGCTTTAATCAACCTTGAAGGTTAAGATCAAGGTTAAATTCAAGGTCATCGTTGAATTCCTTGTTAAAAGTTACTCCAGCAATGACTCTGAAGTTTTTCGTAAACATATGAGCCGCAGCAGTACAGATTGGACCCGCCCCATACCTGGGTCAAGCTTAATAACCTTCAGCTGAAGTTCAAGGTCACCCTTTACCCACGACCTGAGTACATGTTTCGACGTATAATTTCTCGCTCTTTCCATTGCCGTTGTCAAAAATAAAGGTTCCCACTTAAAAAAAAAAAACAAAGTTTACCTTGAATTAACCTTGAAGGTCACGCTCAAGGTCAAATTCTAGCTCAGCAATGGATTCCTTGTTAAAAGTTACTTCAAGAATGACCTTGACCTTTTTGAAAAATATTTTACCTGGAAAATTATTCAGGTGTTTCGTTACTTTTTGGACACCCTGTATAAGTATATGCTCGGCTGTTTTTGGATACTAATTTCAGTTTCAGACAATTACCGACAATGCAAATAATATATAAATCTATGATGCATAAGCTTCCTAGTCTATCTACTGGCATACCTGTTTTTCACACAATCATTTTTAGTATAAATTATATATATAGTTAAAAGTTGTCCATAAGGACAACTCTCAGCGAAATCGCGGTAAAATCTCAGCCGTAACCACGTCTCACGGCCATGAGAAAGGTGGTTACAGTCTGTGACGGACTCAATACGATGATCAGGCAAAAGTCCTGTGTACCCTAAGGACACAGAGCGACCTAAGGACGACCGCTCTCTGCATAGTCGCCGCAAGTGACCAGTGAAAGCTTGGCACATCCAAGAGCGCCGATGATCAGGACGATTAACATAACATAATATTTCGGGTATAACCGTCGCAGCTCTCTTATAAGTTCTATATACCTCTCTTTCTTTTCATTCTCCTTGGCTATGCTGTTTTTTTCAGATGGTGCCGAAAATTCGATAACGAACATGTTTCGTTTCTCGAAGTCAAGGTAAACTATGTCAGGCCTTGAGTGCGTGATACAAATAATTTTCAAGAATATGAAATTCCAGTATATGCGACACTTATCATTCTCGACAATTGACTCTATTCCCCTAGGAGCGTTTGGCGGAGAAGTATTAAGGGCAATGCCGTAAGAATGACAGAGCTGGTAATAAAGCACTGTTAGAGCCGCATTATACCTTTGGCTGAAGTTGGTCCCGCATGAGTTGGACAACTAGACAGTATGTATCCTAGATGTTCGGGATCTGCATGACATGCTCTGCGGCTATCATCGGGAATGTCTTGGCTCAAAATGTGGCGACGATATGTTTAAGTGGAAATAGCACTGTCTTGACATGCCAAAATGAAACCCTCCGTGTCCGACTTCAATCCGGGTGATTTAAGGAAAGCACACGTTAGCTCATACGACATCGACTGATGCTCCACATTTCTGTGGAAGATTCTGTGCATCCTCTTGTCGAGGAGCTGCTCACGGAAGTTTTTTTCCTGTGGTTTCTTAATCCTGGCTTTCAGGAGTGGGTACTAGAGAATGATAAGATTTGATGCATTTTGCCAACCCCTAATATTGAAGTCAAGGTCGAGTGCAGAAGCAGAGACTTAAGGTGCATGCTTTTGTTCATGTGCTGTAACAATAAATTTCTTCGTGAAACTTACCGTCACTCAGCTCACGCCCATTATCTGAAAATTTCCTACTACAAAATCAAAAACGCACATGGGCTAACCGGACACTCAAAAACTCAAGAGACTAGGCGTGGGCCGGGTGGTTTGCCCGGGCTGGCTTCAGCCCTTTGGTTAAAATTGTTGGTAGAGGGGGTGGTTCAACCTATTTTGGAAAAATCTCTAGGCACAAACGCGAGTCTTACTCGGAAATAACTCAAAAACTAGTGTACTATAAAACTTGGTATTCAGATTTATTCCAAACCGATTAACCCATACAAAGATTAGATAAAAGTAAATTAAAGTAAATTACCCCTAAAGAAAACATGTAAGGAAGAAGCTAATTCCTTCGGCCAATACTCCAAGGACCTGATCGTGAGCATACTATATGGCAATGCTAACGAGAGCGCGGCTAACCTGAACATTTTTATTACAAAGATTTACAAAATGCCCTTGTTAGGGCATGCGACTAAGTTAATTCCCAAAGCCCGGGAAAATGATCCGGGGTCATCCCTGGCTCTGGAGGCATCCAAGGTTTCCAGCCAGGCTCCGGGACTATTGGAGACAGCAAACCGAAAGGCGGGAACCAGATTCAAATACGAATCTCGATTCTTTCTTTTGATAGCAACATCGAGAAAATCCCAGTTTACTGAAACCCTTACAGAATTACGAAATCCCTCGTTGTACCTCGTTGAGAAAAACGATGGGGCAAGGTCACAAATAACAAACAAACAAATCCTACGAATTAATCCTAGTTCTTCAAATTAAACTAAATATGCCCTTGGAGTGCCGTGCCACGTGACGAGAGAACAGATGTCGCTTTAAACATCAAATAATAATTTAAATAAGGATCCTAAAACTTTTGCCTTCTTACAGCGCATAAGCTTTCGTGTCCCGATATCAAGGGACGCCAAGCATGCTCGTTGAAGATACTTTGTTCCTCGGCGATAATTCGGAAGACCAAATCTGTCGGATGAGACCTTTGTTTCTGCTTCGGAGAGTATCCTTTATAGATGTTACGTCCTGAATGCTGCTCTCTGGCACGCCCAGGAATGTATAGGTCTCTCCAGTGTCAAGGTATCGTATAGTGCTTCTGTCGACGAGCTCAGGGTCTTCGGCGATGCCATTAAGTTTTCCTCGCTTCAAATAAACCTTGGGGCCTTTTTCTAATCCCAACTCCATTCTAATCTCTTGAGAGTATTCCTCGACAATCCTTAGATCTAGTTGAAATTGCTCTTTATTTTTAGCATAGATCTTAAGAACATCCATTTAGAATACATGAGTGAACTTATGCTTTCGAATTCCAGGCTTACCGCAAAAGTACCCTTCGGAATAGCGAAGTGCGAGAGATAGTGGCAAATATGTGAGGCAAAAGAGGAGCGGGCCACCTCACGACGTGCGGATGCGCCTTTAATCTTTCCCACAGACAGATGACAAGTCTATGGGAGGTTGAATCGAAAGCTTTTCGGTAATCAATCCAGGCCATTGATAGTTTGCGCTGGTAGGATGCTGCGCCTTTGCAGACACATCTATCGATGAGCAGGTTCTCGCAACATCCTGCTACGCCTTTCTTTGAAACGTGTTGTTTGTACATTCTTTGCCACAGAGGCAATATATATAATAGCTGTGAAGATCTTATACATTGTGTTCGGACAAGTGATTGGCCTGTAATTCTTCAGTTCAGCTAACTTGTCCATCTTTGGCAGGAGTATTGTGCGCCCTTTCACCAACCTCTCCGGAATAGGCGCTCCCGACTTTTTATAGGTGGAAATGCGGGTGAGATGCTGGTGGGCTGAAGGAAACTTCTCCCACCAGAAGGATACCATCTGGTCCCGGAGCGGAATGAATTGCACAGCTCCTTGAAGCTATTCATGTTCTTTGAGTCTTCTTTCACGGGATGTTGGACTTCGTAGACTCCTCTTTAAAATGCTTTGACCTCCTCTAGTTTGGACGGATGGCCAACAGTAACTGGAGGATCTTGGAAGAGACGAGATGGATCAGAGAAAAACTGCTGGTTTTCTGTGACACACCTCTCCCTCCGCTCTAGACTTCTCCTATTTTCAGATAGTACCCCTATTCTGTCAAAAATATGCTGCCTGATGGTCAGCAGCTTTGACTTATTAAGTATGTGATAACGGATCCGCAGTTTGCGCGCGAACTGTCTAACTTTGGCGTTGAAATTCCTGTCTGACTTTATGTAGTCAATCATACACTGAATGCGGGACGCGTACTGTCTCGCCCAGCCTTTCTTTGTGGTGAGTTGATGCATTCGTCTCTTGGTCTTATGATCAGCCGTTGGTTTTGTTTTAGGTTTGCATCCGTCAATGCTCTAGCTGCATTATACACGCCACAACTGATAGAGCAAAGGTCGGATTCTTCTGTAAAATCTTCACGAAGCTCTTCATCCAGTTCAGCCATATCTTTCGGCTAGAGAGAAACCTGGATGTTGATGTTTCTCCGGTTCCTGAAGTATCGATCTTCCTCTATTGTATGCCTGCTCGCGGTTAGTCTTAGTGTCGCCTCACTTTCACTGTTACCGGCTTGTTCTGGCTGCGGTAAAGCGGGCGCTCCGCTTACATAGCCTCTTAACCGGAGGTTTTCAGCATGGTTTTGCAGACGTTGATGCGTAAAGTGCGAGAGCTCTCGGTGTTTCTCGCACCACGTAGAATGTGGTCGTGCCATGTAACCTTCTTGTTCAGGGGCCATACTGGTATCGTAGCATTCTCGCAGATCGTAATTGATTCGATCCGTCTACCTAAAAGTCCCGAGATTCTGCTGGTCCATAGCATTGACTTCATCTTCAGTGGCTCCCCCAACTCTAGGATAATCGGCCTTGTTGTCAGACTCATTGTCGGGAGCCCTGCGCGTTCGATTGTTTTAACCGCACTTGGTACAGGAATGTCTGGTGTTACCATTGTTGTCCCCACGAGGAGCTATGGAAAGGGGTTCATCCATCCTTGTAGAAACCCGCATTCAAGGATAAGGCTGCATACACTGAGAGATCGCCCGGTATCCCAGACTCACCGTTAGAGACCTCACCCAGGTGCCATTCAGCTTTCTGCACGGTTTTCACGCCCCATCTTGGGGGTTAATTCCTTCAGGATCACCCCTCGACAATTGTCCGCGACTGCTTATTAATCAGCGTAACCATATTCAACGGAAGCCCTTGTTACAGGGTCCCTCTACCCGCAACCCGAGGACGCGTTTGATTGCTTTATCATAGGCCCTTCGGTTTGACTGCAGAGGAGAAGAATAGAGGAAATCGAACCCAAGCCTTCTGGGTGAAAGCCATATATCCAGATACAGTTCACTTTTCGAGTAAGACCGCATCAAGGGAGTAGGCGAGTAACTGCTGCGGTCGAGCTATACCCCCACTCTAGCTCCGCGTTTCCCTCCGTCGAGTTTTGTTTCGCTTCTTCTCAGTAGTGCCACAAAAAACAACGGAAAACTGGTGTGCTCGAATCAAATGTAAAACAGCCAATTCGAATTACAGACTTAGAAAATTCTCCATCAGGCTGTTTTTGTGCTCGTTCGTTTGTGCTCTTCACAATCACATGGATACGATCTAAACGTGCCTGTTTCCTGCTATCGTTCGATGATTCCTTGGTTTGGTTGATAGTCCTCAGTTCGTGGTCTTCTACGTTGGTTTTAAACGTTTAATATGGCTGCTACTTAAGGATTATGTAGCCAACCCGGGTGTTGTAATGAGACCGAAAAGACAACTCTTAGATTGTGCCTCACAGATCGTCCACAAGGCAACGCTGTCATGGTTTAAGAAGATTATGGCTATGCCAGAGCATGTGACGTGTCGCGAGAAAAAGGGCCTTAGGGTTAAAAAATCGATTTTCAGGTTTTTGATGCTATTGATGGTTTATAAATCGTTCTTTCATATTGAAAAAGGATTGCATTTTTATTTGCAAAATTGGAATTGTTATTAAGCTGCAAAGTGAGGCGTGAATCGCGTATTTCGACGCGTGCCGACGGCCCGAGAAATCCACTCCCACCACTTTCCACACATCTTTCCGTGCTTTGCCCGTGTGAGTCGTAAGTTCGTCTGACTCGCTGAACGCGGAGCGAGAAGATGTAGTTGTAAGTGGATGTGATGGATTCCGGAGATTGTCCCCACTCTCTGAGTGTCTGACTTCGACCGTTTCTTCAACCGCTTCTACTGAAAAGTTCGCCCTCTAAACCTAATGTCCATTTTCTCGCGGCACATCATATCGATGGGTTCTACGAATTTTAGGCTATTGTTCCGTTGCCGTTAAGAAAGCGACTATCCTCCCATTACGAATAAGCATTCGTCTATCGTTCCGCTACGGATAAGAATTAGTCTAACTTCATTTTTTAAGAAATTTAGTAAACATGTAGAAGTGTTAAAAGAAATAAAAATCTTTAATAATTTCTTGTTTGGAAAGTTATAGGATCCTAAATTACGTTACAAAC
The DNA here is from genome assembly GCA_932072015.1 of Andricus quercustozae. Taxonomy (NCBI): domain Eukaryota; kingdom Metazoa; phylum Arthropoda; class Insecta; order Hymenoptera; family Cynipidae; genus Andricus; species Andricus quercustozae. The sequence goes on along the minus strand of CAKNWU010214888.1, from coordinate 1,638 downwards.
TGTAATACAAAATGCTTGAGTTTTGAATTCGTAGGAAATTTTCCGACGAATAATAGGCTATCGTCCATACAATAGCATCTCAAATGTAAATTTATGAAATAATTCAGGATAATTACAAATACTTTTACTTCATTCACTTAATCGTAATTAATTGTGAAAATATTGTATTATTGTATAATTAGTACTAAAAGTTCCTCAAATCCATTTTCCATAATGACATGAGTTACATGTTATGTTTGACATTTTATCTAGAGAAATTTTAACTAAGACAGAAAAATGTAATTAACAAGATAATTAATTAATATTTCTATCAATGAGCATTTTCGGAACAATATCCTTTATTTTTTAATCATTTATTTCTGAAAATATTACAAAAATGACACACAGCACAGACTGAAGAATTTATTTTTAGTTCCTGATTTGATTTACGAATACAAAATTTAATTTCTTTCTCCTGAAAACGTACCTAAATGAACTTAGACTAGTTCTTCTCCGTAGCGGAACGATAGACTAGAGCTTATTCGTAATGCGATGATAGTCGCTTTCTTAACGGTAACGGAACAATAGCCTAATATTCGTAGAACCCATCGATATATACTGCCAAGAGTCTGACTAAAAAAACTTCATGCGATGTCCACCCTAGTCTCTGCATCTCCGGAATAAAATTGGTAAAGGGTCCTTTGTCTTAGCAGGTCTAGTGTTTCTTTGATCTTCAGTTGATTCAGCCAATTTCGGGCCAATTTTCGGGCTTTTGATGGAAAGCCTTATTTTGAAACATTTCTAACTTTTTTCCTGATGCGTCAAACAAAATTTTATCTAAAATATTTTCTATAGTTTCTCTTTACCATTTTTCAGTAAGTCAGAAGTTCTGAAAAATAGTAAAAAAATCTATCGAAAATATTTTCGATAAAATTGTGTTTGACGCATCAGGAAAAAAGTTAGAAATCTTTAAAAATTAGACTTTCCATCAAAAAGCGAAGAATTATACACCCATCAAATGCAATCTTTTCATTACTCACAGACGAATAAATTGGCCATTTTAAAGTTGGAGGAATTATAGGCAAACAGCTCAGCTTAATTCCTAAACTATTTTCAAAAAGATAAAAAGTGTCAAAATTTGAAAAAAGTCAATTTTATTTTTGATTTTCAAAAATGATGGTGAAATTTGAATTTTACTCGAAATTTTTTTGCCTTTCTGAAAAAAAGTAAAAAAAATATATCGAAAATAAATTAGATAAAATTTGGTTTGAAGCA
>CAKNWU010214782.1:2109-15767 GCA_932072015.1 Andricus quercustozae | reverse complement strand
AAAAAATATGAAACTTTTTGGGTCTCCTCCGAATGATATTTTGCTTTTGGGCAAGAAAGAAGATTTTTCAAAAGGTTTCAAACAATTTACTTCAAATTTCGTGAAAGTCATCAAAGTAAATAATTACCAGAAAAATATATTCTTCTAAAAGTAATTAGAATCTTTCTTTCTTTATATAAGAGATTACATTTAGTTTTTTTAGAGCACCATGTTTTAATCTACGTATCACAATATTTTTTAATAAGCTATTTCTGTTTAAAGATACATATAATTAAAAACTATCAATATACAGCTTCCAGGAAATACTTCAATGATAAACTAAATATGGTTCAACACATTGAAATCCACCAATTTATGTGCCGTTGGTGACTATTACAAAGTTTTCCTATTTTATTCTTTTGGAAAACGATTCATCGTTCAGTAGTACAATCTTATATATGTCAGACCGTCTTAATTTGAGCGACCTTCTCTACTGGAAAAATGTATTGACAATCTGAGTAAATCGTAGTATTTATATTGAACGACTTGAAGCAAAGGAAATACAGATTTAAAAGGCAATTCTTTAAGGAAAGTATCAAAGTCGAATTCTGAGAAACAAATCGATTTGGGATTGAACTTGCATAATTTAAGCCTTAGCAAATATAATTAAACTTGCATTGTATGCATCCACTTCATACGAAAAATAAACTTAACTTCATTTTTTCTTGACTTAGTCAAAAAGAAAAGTGATGAACGTAAGAAAGAAAATTAAAAAGCATATAAAAAGCATAAAATGACAATGATCAATCTCTAAACTTTTTTTTTAATTGCAAACAAAGAGAAATTTTGTCACAATATCAGAGAAATTTCTACTTCAAAATTTCAAAAAATTTAAAATAAAAGGGAGTTTCATGAGTCACCGCAATAAACTGCAAGATATGTATAATTATATCGAGGCAGGTTTCCGGAATGTCGGTAATAGCAGCTTCAACTTCCGCTCCTTTTGAAATTTCATTTTCTCCGACTTATACGCAGTATGAAGTATATATGTATACATGCAAAAGTCGCTTCCGCTCCATTATTTTCTCATGTGCTTCACAAAAACAAGTTATACGTTGTTGATGAGGCGTGCGAGTACAACGAGTAACATAAAGTGTTAAGCATCTTACTTCGTACTTTAGAGCGAAATAAAACAATAGCCAAAGAGCGAAAATTTAACATAATTTTATAAACAAAACAAGAACTACCTTTTTACTACCTTTCTTCGTCAGCCAGCGATTTTTGATAAAAATTCAAAAAGTGAGCACATTTTCAAATTTGTTGATATATTTTTTTATTATTAACTTATTTATCGGACGAGTAGATTTTCTTTTGATCGCAAAAAAAATTGAAAATAAACAAATTAAATTTATGAATAGACGACGCAAGTTGAAATAACATGTTTAATAACAATTTTTGTAAATAGGATGCGCAATTTTTTAAATTATAAAAACAAGACAATACAAATACTTTTGTTTCAATACCAATGGAAATTATGAATTGTGATAATATACATTTATTGAAATGATACATTGTTCAGGGTAGCTGAGAATTAAAATTAGTAATCATGAAAAATAAAATTCTAACTTTATTTTGCAATATCTGAATAAGCAATCACAGGCCGAGATACATAAATAAACTTAATATACATTTTATAGAATGGTGTTGAACAGAAAATAGAGACGGTCGCATTTTGGGATAAAATCGAATGCGAAGCACGATATACGTTATGAGAATGTGTTTGTTAAAGCCGAAGGATCTTTAACACAAGATAATTCACAATCACCAAATTACAGTTGTCGATGCTTTGACCATAAATTTTAAAAGACCTGATCACAAATTTGGGGTAAATAAAAATACATTAAACAACTCATATTGTTGCTGATAGTTTCTAATTATAATATATAGGTATATTTTTCATAATAATGAAATTCTTTACTTACAAGCAGATAAAATCTAATAAGTAAAAGACACCTAATCATATTTTGGAAAGTGGCTGTGTATCTATTTGTTTTTAACTTTTCGGTTAGTGCGCTGGTAGCACTGAATCCTAATAACATAAAAATAAAAAAATCATTTAGGCTCACAAATCTAACTTTTCATGAATTATCCAGATCGGGGAAAAAACACTGCCCTCAAAAATATATTACATAATTGTTCCTGAGGATTTACAGGAGTTTTCACTGAAAAGTTTTAAGGGCAAGTGTTCTGTGAATACAAGAAAGAAAAGAAACTGTTAAAAAATCGTATCTCAGTAAAACTGTAGAAATGATTAGAAGTGAAAAGTTACGTCGCCATGTCGAAATCAAATTTGTTTAATTTTTAATTTTTTAGTCAAATATGACAACTGAGTGGCAAGCTGCATTATTAAATAATCCCTTTTTCATCATTTTACTTATAAAAAAACTACGACAGGTTATTTAGTTTAAATATATGGGTATTTTTATTCATTCAGTTCAGAAACCTATCCAGTTCGAGTCACTCTCCCCTATAGCTAAAATGATGAAATTTGGGAGCCTTCTTTTATCTCTGCTCTTATCTACAATTTTTTCAAATCTCATCATTTATTCAAAACAATTATTAAACATTTTTTTCATCAACTCACGTCCACACGAATTCAAATATCATGTTGAAAATTTGGGGAATGAAATAGAAGGCATTTTGTTGCAATTCAAAAAATTTAGAAGTATACTCATTATTGCCCTCCGTTTAATTTTCCAAATTTTGAAATTAATATATCATTTTGTATCGACCTGGGTTTTTACAAAATATGAGTAGACAATTTTTTTTGACGTTATAATGAAATGGCCCTAAATGTATTAATAAAAAATATTCATCAAGTAAAAACGAATTGCTTGACGTATATTAGTAAAATAGTAAATTTAAGTGAGAAAATTGCTTATTCATAAATAAGAATAAATATAAAATTTTAATTTCCTGTAACGAAAAATAATCAATTGAAGTATGCTATCCTGGTCAAATTCCAAAAAACTAATGTCCTTTCTTCTATAGCCTATACTTATTAATGTGATATATTTTATAAGGCAAAACAAATAATTTTTGAATCTGAACACGCACACCAGCCATAGTTGTACCTCAAAAAATGGTTCAAAAAAATAATCAACATTGGTTATGTCTTAGAGGATCCCTATTTGAGTTTTGTCTTTTTTATTCATTTTTTATGTTTTATTTTCTCAATAGCTTGAAAATGCATGTATTCAGTTTTTATGCATATAGAATTATCTCCTTTTTCATATGCATCATTGCCAATTTTTTCTTACTTGCTTCATATTTTCCATGAGAATTTGATATACGGTGTACCAATCACCAAATACAATAAGTAAAGCAAAAAAGTTACTTATTACAGAAAAAATCATTATTTTTCTTCAAAATTAGTCTGAAAATTGTCACTGGTAGACCTTTCTAACTTTACATGTAGCATTTTCACGACATTCATAAAATGAAAATAACCAAAAATTAATAAAATCCGATTTAATCTTTTTTTTTTTAATATGACCTTTTCATTTAAATATGTATTTCTATTTTCCAGGTGGGTAGAGAAATGTGGTACAACCTTTTTCAACGAGAAATTGAAAAACATCATATTAAAAAAAACATCGCTTCTTTAGGTTTTCACTTTGGAAATTACATTTTCGGATATTTTTCATGGACGCTTTCGTAAAAAAATTAATGGTGAGTAGAAAAACATCCCTACCTCTTTTTACGCAGCCTCCATTTTCATAAAGAGAAATACATACTGAGATACATTTCCTTCGGTTTCCAAATAAACGAGAGTGCTCTCGGAAGAAAATGGAAATTCAGTCAGTAAAGAAAGGGCTGTGTAGGTTGCAGAAATACTCTTATTTTCTAATATTATTACCACTGATAAGGTGAAAATAATACTGTAACATATCAAATTTCATTTTTTAATCGCAATTCTATTACATGCCAAGAGCTTCAATTTGAGCCATCCCCGAAGAAAATCAGACTAAATGAGGGATTTTTCTGGACAATACAGTGGTAAAAAATAATATTGTAGCTATACAAATTTATAATAGAGAAAAAAATACTATTGAATCTATAATATCATACATACTATATACATACATACTATAATACTATACAATTTATAACATCCTTACTGCGCCGAAATGAATGAATTTTTATTGTTGCACAGAATTTACATTTGAATCAATAAAAGATGCAATTTTAAACGAAGGCTATTGATTCAATAGGATTTTTTTTCACATCAGTGAAGAGATTATGTCTACACATTTTCTCCTCAATATTTTGAAAATTAAATTTTGCGAAATCAAAGTGTAACAAAAAAGTCTATTTAGAAAGATATTGCAAAAATATAGTGACAATGTCTTAAATTTGTTTAGTATTTCTAAATAATTTTTTAGATATGATACTATGCCTTTATTAATCTTCATTTCTTCATGAATTCCTAGATATTTTCGAAAACAAATGTTATTTTCGTGTAAATTTGTACTTGAATTTGTTTCTTATATACGAAATTAGGGTAAATATGCTCGTCTCCGGACACGTGTCAAGGGTGGGACCATATCAGTAATGTCTGATTAAAAAAAATTGACTACTTCCTTTCTAAGGCACCTATATTAGCAAATGATTAAAAAAACGTTATTTAAAGTTTAGGTTTCTATTAAAATCAAGAGAGACAATATAAAAAAAAATTGAATGAAACAAAGAAACTGTACTATGCAGGAAAATAAAAACGTATAATAATCGACGTTATCTAGTAGAAAGTTATACATCAAAAACTAAATTTTTACAATTTTTTAAATTATTAGTAGGTAGATACACATTTTTCAATATTTTCCATTTCTCCAGGCGAGAATCTATAATGGTGGCGAAACCGGCGATCGCCCTCCCCCTCCAGGATTTTCTGATTTGTATTCACTTTTTTCTTTTTCACTGAGAATTTAAGAAAAGCTATAAAGAGTATGCAATTTCATCATGGCAAAAATAATTTAAAATTGTTAATTTATATTTGAAAAATTGCAAAATATATCAAATAATATTAAATGTGTACAATGGTATATATATAGCATGTGTATACAATTTTTGGACGTCACATGTTCAATCTTAAGGCAACATTCTGCTATACTCACAGTTGTTCTCTTTGCACATTTTGAAAAACAATTTACAAGAATGAAACGGTTTACAATTTTTTTCCAGATATATGTAAAATAATGTCCAAGAAAAAAAATGCCGTTCAAAAGAATTGTAGGGATTTTCAAAAAACTTTGTTTTGATCGATTTTTTTTCTACAGAATGATTGAAAAAATCCAAGTACTTATCTAATTAATGCAGCTATTGAGAAAATCATAACGATATTACAATATTTTATTTTAATTATTTAACAACAGAATTTTTTTCCATGTTTTTCAGTCTTTCTATGGTATTGATTTGTTGAAAATATTTTGTACCATCAGTATACATTTTCTCCTACCTATCAATGTAACATATCGTAACATTTTCCCAGACCCTCTTTCCCCAAAGCTGATACTTAATTTATGGATGATTAATTTTCTAATATACTAATCATAATTGCCACATTTCACAATCGTCCTACAAAAATGATATCATATTTTTACATTTTGTACATATAAATCAAAGGCAAATAATTATTCAGTAACTCAAATATCAATTCAAGTAATTTCATTGAACAGTCATTTAACGTTAACAATTATGCGATTTTTATTTTTATTTTTCTTTCACCCTTTGCTTTACAGTAGTGAATGCTGAGTTAATGATAAAAAAAATCGTAGAAAATTCCGACTACAAAGGTAGGCTGCCCAACTACTGTTTTGTTAGTGTAATCCGATGCGATATGCAGAGTCAAACTTGACTTTGATGCCACCCCATTTTCTGACAAAGCGAGCGTAAAAGTACTGAAAATAAAAGAAAAAGCAGGATGATTTTTTTGCCTTTGCTTCATCAAAAGACTATTTTTTCACCATTTTGTAACCAAAAATTAAATATATGTATAGTGACTTTGTATTGTTCTATTTTAATTGTTTAAAAGAATTTATATAAATTCAAAACACTTCATGATGATCATTGAATTGATTTATAGACACATGCACACAAATTTTTTAAATATATACGTTTGTAAGAATTCCAATGCGTTTAGGAATGAGGGAAGGATAAAATAATCCGCAATAAGTGTAAATAATATTAAGGAAGATAATAAAGAAGTGAAAGACATTGGATAAAAAAGCAATCTTAAGGAATTACTATGAGAGTCTCAGACTTATATAGTGTAAATCTGTATGAAATCTTCAACAGGAAAATGAAAATCTCATTTAAAATGTAAACTTTTTAATGAAATAATGTTGTGTTTTGAAATTCCTAAAACCCAAGAACTACATATATAAATATGAATAATTCTCTCATTACTATTTCTACGATTAGGTAACTAAACATTATTTAAACAGTGGACAAGAAGAGAAAGTACAGTTTAAATTATTTTACTAGTTAGTTATGAATTATTTCTTTTGTTATAAATCAATTGAAGTTTCTTGAAAACCAAAATTTACATATTTGCCTAATGTTAACTGAAAAAAAATTCCCATAATAATCTAGTCGCTAAAGTTCATGGTTTTAGAGAAAAGTTTAAAAGATCCTTCTCTTCACAAAAGAGAGATATACACTTATATATGAAATGGGTGTAATATGTGTGAAAAAGATAACAAGATATGTTGGCTATGAAGAAACAAATTTTTGTCACTAGTGAAAAAAAAATCTTGTCACAAATAGTGCAGACTCTAAAAAACAGATGTTTTGATTTATTGATAATGTTTGTTAGAAAGAAAATTATATTAAGGCACCATTTTGAAACTAATAATTTCTTCATCATGTGATAATTTGTATTGCTCTTTTTTAATTGCTCAAAACGTTGTGTCTAAACGTGTAATATCTATAAAGATAATCGGATTGATTTCCATATGAATGCATCAAACTATACAAGACGGAAAAAAGACGAATTGATAAAAATGGTGTAGAAAGTATTCTTAATTCGGAATTAAATACCTACGCAATATTAAGTAGCTGATTATTTAAATAATGATCAAGAAGAAGAGAAGGTTCAGTTCATATTAGTTTCGTAAATATAACAAATAAATCGACTTGTCCAAGGAAACGTGTGCTAATTATTTTTATTTATTTGACAAAGCAACATGTAATTAAAAATATTTGTTTAAAAATATGTAGTTATGACAATTGCAGGAAAATATAATCTTCGTTCAAAAAAGAAGTTTAACTTTCATGGTTACCTCTAATTTATTAATCTTTATCTGTAAATAACGGTATTATTTTACAATATTGTCCAAAAAATATTGTTATTATAGAGAGACAGAGAGAGTTTTAGAATTTTATCAGACAGCGAATAAAGACATCTTTATAATATTCTTGTCAATCAATTACCGTATTGAAAAAACAAAACAGAATTCGTTTTAACAAGACGAATGAGGTATATTGCTTATAGAGTTTTAACATGATGCTTTTAATTTCACTAAACATACGTACCAGAACCTTGCATAGCAAAAATTCGAAAAAAATTTTTAAAACATGCCTGAAATTAAGAAAGAGACTTTGACAGTTTTTTAATGTTGATCCACACATCATTGGATGAATGTTTGCAGTTCTTTTTTGGTTTAGCAAAACCTTAAATAGAAGGTTGTAGTTGGAGACTTTGACTTAAAAATATTCGACGATATACTGATCAGTTAGAATCCAATTAATATTTATTTGAATTAAAGGTAATTATACTATAACAATTAATAAAGATATTTAAAGTTATAGAAATAATTACAAAATTCTTATAAATTACGAAAAATGTGTTTATTTTTTAAATCAAAAATCAAATGTGAACAAAACACTCCTAAATGCCTTGTTTCTTTTAATTTTGAGTTTTCAAAATTTTAAAATGATACATTTAGGAGCGTGTTGACCAAAATAGATCTTAAGATTCTTTGTTCTTTTTTTTTTAAAGAAATTTTGTTTAAATTCATAATTGGTTGGCTAGAAAATTTCAAAATTTCGGACTAATCATCCCGAATTTCGAGACAATGAGACACTTTGGATTTGATTAGATTTCTTTTTAGATTACTCGAATAAAGATTTGTAATTGGTATACTTTTTTTAATATTCATAAAAAATCAGGTGTAAAATTCAATTCGGCGTCTCACTCTTTAAACAGTAAACTGTTTAATTTATTAAAATATTTGTATGTATGTTGACACAATACGTTGTGGAACTGCGACGAAAACAAATAATACAATGGAATGATATTTGCTATTACAGGATTATGGGGTGTTACAAAATGACTATAATTGTTTTAAGATGTTTTTATTATTTATTTGTTGAAAACAGTTAGTTTAGAAAAACTGAACTGTGAATTAACACTCAGAAAATTATAACTCAAATATGTAGATTTTCCACGAATTTTTCTTTCTGGTAGAATTTAGATTTTCAATCAATAACTATCCCTATCTTGTTACCAATGCATTGCATACCTGTCCCTGAAAATAAAAATAGGTTTTATTTTTCAATAGCAGTATTTTAAACTATCACTTGAAACAATTCTCAAATGGTGATAATCTTACTTTAATTTATAAAAAATGTCTCTATTTTAGTCCACACTCAAAAGAGTGGAAAAGGGGATATTTGTAAGACGCATTTTAATCGGTAATTGAGTATCACTTCTGCTTCGGTCGCGGCTTGTATACAGACTCGATTAATCTTTCCCATAATAATAGCCCATCAAGGATAAATATTATTCCGGGGAAAAAAAATTTCACTGTACTTAATGACTTGAATATTTAGAATTAGTAAGTCAAATTACGAAACATTTCCCTTAAGGAAGGATGCTAACCACTTTGCTTATTGTATTTTCAAGATAGGTCTTATCTACATGAGGCATCCACTTCAGAATGATTTTGTTATTTTTCCTCGTTTCAAAATAAATTTCTTCTTTTCCTTTTGCATCAATTGTAACGCGTGGAAGGTGTATTATACCTGAAGGTTTATTCGTCATTTTCTTGCAGTCTTCTTTTGTTATTGATTTTCTAGAATAAAATTCACTTCATGTCAAGAATCGTTCATCACTATGTATATCGGCTTGACATTTACAATGAAAGGTTTCTCGCGATGAAACTTCAATTGTTTGACGTTTATTTAAATAGGAAACAAGGCTACAGTACAAAGTCCGTGATTTATCTTCATAACTTCGAAAATCATGACCCAGCATTTCAATTATTTCGTAAGAACTTTCGCGGTTTACTTCGCGGTGGAGCGGCAGGGAACGTAAAGGAGACTACACTTCAACTTTTTTCATAGCTTTTCCAATCTTGGGATGCACTTTTCATATTGTCAACATCCAAAAATCAGGAATGACCTGGAACTGAATATTTTAGCGACCACAAAATTTATTTCTATATGCTTTGACAACAAATTTTTGACTGTTAAGGTCGTGATAAAATTTATATTTTGTGAAACGCAACTATCACTCCACAAAATAATATTTTTACAAATGAAGACAGACCATACATTAGAAGTACCCTTTCTTGTTAATGTTAATCCATACTGTGGCATTGCAATAGCTTAATTTCCTTTTATACGACAAATTTGTTATTGCATAAATCTTATTTTGGAAAATAAAAATTTTAAATTGTGTTTAGAAAAATAAATTTTACGTCACATGGATTCATTTACTTGTATAAAGTTTTCTTCTTCCAGTTTTGTTAGATATTTTCGATGAAGATCGGAAGTGTTATTCACTGACAAAAATGGTTTAGCTGTCTCAGCTAGACGTTTAGCTGGATTTCGTCTTCTAAGAAAATATAGCTGTATTACCATCTATAAATTATCTAGCTAAATTATCTGGATAATTTCTAGATGGCAAAATTTAGTTAAAACAGCTAGATATTTAGGTGACACAGCTAGAAATTTAGGTAACGCAGCCATATTTTCTTGGAAGACAAAATTCAAATACTCGCTTAGCTGGGAAAGCTAAAACATTTTTTGCCGTGTTGAATCAATATCATTTGTACTTATTTCTCCTATACATTTTGAATTCACAATTTTGCGAAACCATATTTTCATAAAAAAGCAATCAGTCAATTCAGTTAGATATTGTAAAAATATAGTGATGCCGTAAAATCGTTTTTATATTTCTTTATAGTTTTCCATATTTGACACAAAGCCATTATCAAATTAAAATTATTGTGGTTTCCTATATATTTTCGAAAACAAATTTCCTCTTTGTGTACACATTGCCTTCTTTTTTATTAAAAAAACAGTTGCCATAACTATTCCCATCATTTACATACGTACATAAAAAATTAATACATTTGACTTAAAATATTTATGACATTAGTATATTCCGTTCTTTAATAAAAAGTTGAAAGTCATCCGAGGTGGAAAACGTTTTTACAAGAAAATAAAAAATCATTTTGATCCAATCATTAATGTAATTTTAGATATTATATAATTTCGTGCAAATATAAAAATAACAGTTCAAAGTTTAGTATACAATTATTTTTTTCTATCGATGACGAAATGGAACGAAACTTTCGGTCGGGTCATTGGTTAAAACATGTACATTTTTGTAATAAAATGAACAAAATTTTACAAAAAAATACAACTAAATACAAGTAGCTAATTTTTTTTTGTAAAACTTTTTAATAATTTTTTTTCTATTTCGTTGTAAAAATCCACAAGGTATTACTAATTATTAATCATCACAAAAAAATACAAGATTTCACAAAAGTTGAAATATTGGAAAACTGTACTAAAAAGTATGTTATAAATACTGTTAGTTTATTGTAGAAACGAACAATTGTACAATTGCACGTCCCTAGCGGAACAAATTTTACGAAAAAATACAAAAAACTAAAACTATTTTTTCAGCAAAGTAGAATAAATTACAACCAAAATTACAAAAAAGTACAACTTTTTTCTATCATTGGGACTAATTTTGTACTTTTTTGTATTTTGTTGTATATTTTTATATTTAATTGTAGTTTTAATTTCCTACGAAAATTTACAACATGAGAATCTAAATGAATTTACAGGTTTTGCAGCCAAAAAGTTTTTCCTTTTCGACCTCGGATGACAAATATTTAGAATATTGCAATGAGATAATTTTAAATTAACATGTGTACATGATCGCTATTACAAAAAAAAGCTTCTATGTTTAAACTTCAAAGGAATGGTAGAATATTAAAAGACAATAATGAATAATGGTTATTAAACAACAACAAAACTTTACGTTTGAAGTTTTTTTTTCAAATATATGGCAATCGATTGGACACCATATATGTCATTTAAAATTGTGTCTTTGCGATGTTTCTCAAATTTTGTCATGATTGGACGAAAAGGAACAACTTTTGGACTGAAAATAAAAACTAAACAATTGAGAAAGAATTGATCACGGTTATTGAAATTAAAAGATTCGAATTCTTGAAGATAACTATTTTGTTATTTGAAATTTTTTAAATTTTAAATTAGAGCTTCAAAAATTTGTAATTTAAATCCTGAATATTTCATGCGTATAAAATGGAAGCTTTAACACTTTTAAATTGAAAAATTGGTAATTAAAAGTCGTTAAACTGCAAAAATTTTAATTTTCAACTTCAATTTGATCAATCCTTTCTAATTTGTTTAATTTTTGTTTGCAGTCTAAAATTTATTCTTTTTCGACCTAGGATGACAAATATTGAAAACATTGCAATGAAATAATTTCATATAACATATATCGTGTTCAATCAATTGCTACTTAGTTGAAAAAAAACTTTAAAAGTAAGTTTTGTTATTGTTTAATAACGATTATTCATTATTGTCTTTTAATATTCTACCATTCCTTTAAAGTTTAAACTAGTCATCCTAGGCTGAAAAGAAACAACTTTTTGGCTGCAAAACCTGTAAATTCTTGTAGATTCTTGTACTTGTACTATTTTGTAAATTATTGTAGGAAGTTAAAACTACAATAAAATACAAAAATATACAATCCAATGCAAAAAAAGTATAAAATTAGTCCCAATAATAGAAAAAAGTTGTACTTTTCTGTAATTTCGGTTGTAATTTATTGTATTTATTTGTTTTAAATGGTTTTATTTTTTTTTGTATGTTGTTGTAAAAAATTTTCTACCAGAGATCTTGTATGCCCATAGCAATAAAGTACCCTAACGACGTGTTAGTAAAACTAAGTACGTATTCATATTAAAAATATGTCATATGATTATGATGAGGCTATTTCTAAATTAGGTGTGTGTAATGTGTATATTGTCACTTCGTGTGGGATACTTTAATGCTCATACCCATCTATTGTATCGATAATTTGGCCTGTATAACTTACAAACGAAAATTAGATCGAATAAATTCAAATTTCATTTTTCCATACTATAATGTTATTTTCTCGGTCCTGAATTATACGCATTTGCCAACTGAATAAGAAATTAGATGCATAAGAGTCATTAATTGAATTCTATACCCTTGCTTAGTTATATGCTTTCCTAAAAAGGTATATGTACGAAAAGCATTCACTAGCATTATACTTTATATGCTTCGATGGAAAAACTTAATAAAAAACAAGCAAGGAATTTAAAAGGGATAGTTGCATAATATATGATTTCAAGAAGATACATGCCTTATCGCTCTTCCATATCACTACATATATATATATGCTGTGTAGTATCAGCAGATACAGGCTGAGGGGATCGACGGCTTTTATTTCTATAAATCTATAAATGGTAAATGGCAAATGGTAGTCCATGCCGTAGTCAAAATTTCTAAATATTTGGGGATGAAAAAATAAATATGAACCGACGTCGCATCGGTTGGTTTCCTTCGAGTATTTATTTGGTAAAGGAAAACTGTTTTTATCAGTTTTGCATGACCACTTTGTAGCAGAGGAAGCAGACGAAAACATTATTTTTCACTCAGGTAAAGTTAATAGAAGAGCGAACTATAGAAAAAGATAGGTCATGGTCATGGTGGTGGTAATGGTAGCGGTAGTGGTAGTGGACTGACTACAGTATACAAGTATGCTTTGACTAAAAAATGAGTAATTTCTACTGACAATATAGTCTTTTCAATAGATGAATCAGTAATAATTATTTGAAGTTTTTCTGTAAATGCACCATAAGTAAATTTATATATTTTCAGTAGGCAATTAGTAGTTTTTTACTATCGGATAATTAAATAGTTCGACGAATCGAATTAGTGATTAACTCGACTAATCAAATTAGTGATGGCTGTTACACTTGATAAAAACAAGTTCTTTAGAGTGTTTTTGAATGACATCAAAAGATTTTAATATAATTTTCAAAAGAGAAGGTCAATTAGAGTGCGCCTGACGCGGATAGTGTAATAACAATTCTTATCAATGTTTTGAAATGAGAAAAGGTTGCACGCATATTTCCTGATTTAACATGTTTTTTCAGTTTCGTGTTGGGTTACGTGTTTTAAAAAGATGCGTTGACTTAAGTTTTTTTGTTCTGATCTCATTTTTCCTTTGCTTATACACTTTCTGAGAAAGTATTAATAAATAGTGAACTTAACAAATATTTGTAGGGTCGATAGGGGTAAGTGTGATACGAAATTACAAATTT
>CAKNWU010214769.1:664-20424 GCA_932072015.1 Andricus quercustozae | reverse complement strand
TTTTTTTTTTTTTAATTTTAGAGGCACACACAACTGGTATTTTAAAACAAAAATCATTATTGTTCGAACAATATTTTCAATTTTTTGAAGAATTTCAGGTTATATTAACGTTTTGCACAGGAAGCCGGTTATTGTTAATGAAAATCAATAGATTTAGAAGAAGATTTTTACAATTCTGAACAATTTTCTGTTATGTTATTTTAGTGTTTTTCATCGGAAATGATTAGTATTTTTAATAACAAGTTATTAGATTTCAAAGAATATTTATATATTTACAATTTACGGTTATGTTAACATTTTACAGATTATCACTCAGTCATTACATTCACAAGTTTTCGTTTTTCTGACGCTCGCGTTTTTCACCGGAAATGGGTACAGATTTCAAAGAATATTCACAATTTACGAACAATATTAGGTTTGCCATTTGTCACCAGAAATCGGTTATTTTGAACAAAAAATATTATTTTTAACAGAGGATTTGCGATTTTAAACCATTTTTACTATGTTATGTTAGTACTCTTTGTTTAAAATTGTAATTTTTAATAAAAAAACAATTCGATTTTAAAGAATAATAATAATAGGCTATATTTGAGTTTTACGTGGAAATCGGTCATTTTAAACAATAATAATTTTGCTTGAAAAATTAAACTTAAAATTTTGAACAACTTTAGATTATATTAGTGCTTTTCATAGAAAAATCAGTAGTTTTCAACAGAAATGCAATGGTTTGATTGTCTTTTCTATTATTTTAGATAATAGGTACCATGAAATACAACAATTTTGTATCAATATTATATTAATTTGACATTTAGGGGAGACCACCCTACAGTAGATAATGATTCTACAGAAGATAATAATCAATTGATAATGTTAAATAATTAATTAAATATAATGAATAGTTAGAACACGATACGTCTTAATCTATTAAAATTATAATCGATTATTTTACTTATATGTGTGCTTATAATTAAGGATTATCTACTGTAGGATCATTATCTACTGTATGGTGGTCTCCCCTAAATTTAAAAATTGCGTGATACAAAAAAATTATAATCGCGCGCGTCGATCGCGTAGTTTTTTCTAGTATTATAAAAATTATCATAGAAATAAACTTTTAATAATCAAAATAAAATGTTTTCAGAAAGCCATTCCAAGTAATTGAAAAATCTGTTTTTAAAAAATCCTGATGAATATTATAATGCACAATACAAATAAAAATCCATTTTTAAACCGTATAATGTTTATCTAATTATAATTTTGTTGCGAGATCGTTATCGTCTTATTTTCATAAAAAAACCCTAAAAGCTATTATGTTTATCGTCGCCATGGAAGAAAAGCTGGTATAATCGAATTGAATCACATCTCTTTGTTCCTCGATTATCATCCCTGTTTTTCTCGGTAGGAGGACTTTTAAACAAGCATGAAATTGAATAATCCGTGAGCGAACCCAGAAGCGAGAGAATCATTATAGCAAGGTGAAAATCTGAATATCAGCAAACTTACTTTTTCTCTTCTCCTTGAAATTAAAATAATTTAAAAATGAAATTTAAAAAATAAACAAATAAAGAACTGATATGATAAGTCCATTTTTTTTAGTGTCTTGGATTTCAATTTTATTATTTCATATTTCGATTAAAAAATTGCATAAGCATAGGTTGAATAATTTTCAAGATAATCTGTTCATCTTCGACCTATAATCCCACAGATTTATGAGCGAAAATTCGATTTTCCGTTCAAGCGAGCTTCGCGCGTAAATTACTTAACTATACATTTTGTACTCTGGTTCCCAACAACTTTTATGCAGCTTTTAGTCACTCTACTTTCCTGTTCCATAAGCACTTATACGCAACATATTTTTCAAGACACTTCCGATAAATTTTATTGTCAATTTGTCCGTGAGAAAGTTAGTGGATATTTTTGGAAATCTAATCATTTACAATCTGCGATGTTTTTACGTGTGAAACTAAATTTTAAATTCTAAGTGTTTTTTTTTCAGAAATCTCTCTTTGGTAATAAATCGATGTTTCGGTTATTTTATATGATAAATTTGTGGGTACTGCCACTATAGTTGTATAAGATATAATGTTGTTTGCGTGCACTTTATGTTGAAACTGCATCACGGGTACATTACCATACCACAGGATTTTGAGTATGCTAAAACGAAATTTACAATTCCAGTCCCTTGGTTAATTTCAATTGCATCACATCCTAATATTTAATGTCTTTGTACATTTTAGAAAGTGGAATTATTCTAAGAAAAATAAATTGTAGTTGAATTAAAATATTATTATTAATTTTATATAACAATCTAAGATTCATTCATTAGTGCACATTAAATCTCCTATGTTTCTGCTCGCTTTTCGGTTGTTTATTGACTCGCTTCTTTGACTATATGTCAATGTGACAGTTTATTAGTACATATGTACGTCAGTTTGACATCTGATAAAATTGTTTAATTTTTAACTTCTCAAATTTGAATTGTATAATTTTAAAAGTTTCTAATTAGAAAGCATCTAACTTTCAACGATTTTAGAATAATGAAACTTTGCAGGTTCACAATATTTAAAATTCTTAAATGGTTAAGCGTAAAAATGAACGTGACCTTTTTTGGACAAAAATCACATTTTTTATTGAAAAAATCTGTCTAAACACTTTGAATGTCACTTGATACTACATGATATAATATTTATTATTCATATTTATCATCTTTGAAATTTATATAATTTCAATGTATAATTATAGTTTTGAATGCACAATTTGTAAAACAGTTAAATTTTTTAGGCCTTGAAAATAAAGTTTTTTTGGTTCAGAAGCAAGGTGGTAAAAAATGGAGGTAAAAAAACTTTCAAAGAATAAAAACTATCACAACAATTAAATATTTAAAAATTGTAAACTTTCATGTTGCAAGCCTTGGTAGTCAGTTTTGTATTAAATAATTTTAGATTTAAATATTGTAAGTTGTTTGATTTCAATTTTAGTAGGTTTTGAATTTTGCATATTTAGATTTAAATATTCTAAATGTTTTCGTTTCAATGTTAAACTTACAAAATTTGTTGGGTTTTAAAATCTTTGAAATCGTAGAATTCCTAATTACAAGACTTGATAGTTGCACATTTTTCAGTTGAAAGGATTTGTAACTAAACGTTTTTAAATTCAAAGCTTTCAGAATAAATTGAAAACAATGGAAAATTAAGAAAAAAATTGGTCCCATTTGGGCCTTAAAAATGAGACAATTTTACAACTATACATTGAAAATTGAATTATTTTTAATTAAAAAATGTTTGAAGCTATTGAAAATTTCAAACTCAACTTGAAAAAAGTATTTTTGAATTGAAATGGTTAAAATGGTGCAATTTCCAAAATTGCATTCGTAGCGATATTGTTTGGATTCTTCTTTTTCATTTTTCATTTTCAATGTAATATCTTAAAATTGTTCAATTTTTAGTTAAAGTTAAAAAAAGTGAATAATTTAAATTTGAAAAATATTTGATTGAAAGATTTTAAGAATAAATAATAAAGATAACTAAAGCGTTAAAAAGAAAGAGATTTGAAATTAAAAAGTTAAAAATTGTTTTGTTTAAAATCAAAATAGATAAAAATATAACTATCTGAAACTGATATATTAGTAATTTAATAATTTCTTTAAATTATTACAAATTCGTAGTTGTGAATTTTCATGTTGAGCACTCAATTTTCATTTTTTCCTTTTAATAAGTTTTAATTTTGTAATTTAAGTTTATATGGTTGCATTTTAAAAAGTATAAATTAAAAATTTGAAAATTATTAATATTTAAACGATTTAAATTACGTGAAATAATTCAAATTTTGAAGGGTTTGAGTTTAAAAATGTTTTAATATCACAATGCTTAGTAATTAAACATTTTATTAGTTTCAAATGTTCCCATTTAAAATGACTTCATTTTCAATGGTTTTTTTTCACAATAATTCGATTTTAAAGGTTTGTAATTGAAAAATTCTCCATTTTGAATTATTTTGACGTAATGATAATTTTGAAATGCTTTAAAATAATTGAAATTCAAAAGCTTTCAATTTTAAACGCTTTTAATTAGAAATAATACAATTTCAATTCCTTTGATTTTTAAATGATTTAGTTTTCCAAATCCTAATTTGAAATTATTTAATTTTGAAAATTTTAGTCTCTATTTTTACAATTGTGAGAATTTATGATTAAAATTTCTTCAATTTCAAACACTTTCAATTTCAAATTATACAATTTGAAACGCTCTCATTTATATAGAAATGATACAAGTACAATTCCTTTTCGTTTAATTCGAAATATTGTCCTTTTTACAGTTGCATAGTCCCGGGCAGAAACTCTCATAGTTTCGGTCGGATGCCCGTCCATTCGTCGTCCGTCGTACCTTTTTCCTGTGATAACAAGTATTGGAGGGGAGAGTATGAGAGGGGAAGGGAATGGCGAGAAATGGAGGGGATATGCGAAGTAGGAGAGGGGATGTATGATAAGCGTGGTGAAGAAGGGCTGTGGAGGGGATGATAAAAAAGTATCAGATAGGATCGGATAGGGCAGGATAGGATAGAATAAAATATTATAGTCTTGACAGTCTAAGAAACCCTTTTTTGTAGGCGCATGGAACATTTGATTTGGTAGGTTTTCAATTTAAAATCGTTCAATACATATGTGACGTGCGCCGAAGAAAGTTTTTGAGTTGCTCTTTTTAATGAAATCATCGAAAAAAAATTCCGAGCGTTATTATTGCTAATAATTGAGTTGTTAGGCACCCGAGAAATCGGGCTTTCGCTCGATATCCCGTGAAACACCTCCCACCACTCACCGCTACATCTCCGCGTCTCACCTATACCCCATCCGTGAGTCGCGCCACTATATGCGTGAGAATATGGTGGCAAGTGAAGAGGGAAGATTTCGTGAGTCTTCCCTCTCTTCTAAAAGTCGCGTCTATCGGGTCGACTTCGACAGCTCGCCCTGAAAAATCCCACTTTTCAGAGTAAGCCCCCTTTCTTCGGCGCACGTCACATATATTTAGAAATGTGAAAAACTCTTAATATTAAAATTTTTTTTAATAATGGATTTTTAAATTGTTCATATTGTTAATGTTACGAAATAAAAATCCAGGCAAATTCAGAGTAAAAGATCATTAAAGTGAATTTAAGTTGCTAATTTAACATTGATATTATTCTAATTGCAGAATGTTCGCTGGCCCGATAGTTTTTGCTGTATTCATAGTGACTTCTTCATTCGCCGAGGAAAGTTCATCGAATGATGTGGCACAAGAGAAACGAGCTCCAATGGGTTTTCAGGGGATGCGAGGCAAGAAGGATCTTATATCCTCAGAAAACGACGAGTACTCGAAAAGAGCCCCCATGGGATTTCAGGTAAACCATGATCAAGTTCTTAAAGCACGATTATTCTTTTTTACTTTTTTCCGGTCACAGGAAAATGTCTACGCCAGTAACGAAACTTCTTCCCAAGAGAACTGCTAGCCATCGATTTGAATCGTTCTACGCACATTGACTTCTAATTCAGATGCACACGATCATGGATTGCATTTTTCATTTTATGAAGGAAGTGCTCATCATTTTCAGTTTACTTTATTTTTTATTTCTTGTACTAATCTCAAAAAATAAAATACTAGATAATTATTAAATGAGATTAATTGTTTGTTAGACAGTGATTAGGACAGAAGGTTAAACTCTTTTTCAATGCCATGTCAGTATTTTTAATTTAATAATTTAGTTTTAAAAGACGTAGAAGAGGTTTGAAATTTCTATATAAAATGAGGTTAAAACTGGATAACTTGAGTTACTTTTAAATACCCTACTTTATTGCAGATTAGTTATATTATCGAAGTGTCTCGTCATTCCGAAATTCGGGATGAGTAGTCAAATCCTTATCATAAGTTTGGCTATTCCTCCTAAAATTTCAGGACGACTGATTCATTCCCTTTTCAGCTCCCCCAATTTTTCCGAACAACTAGACGTATCCTTAAAATGACTACATTTATTGAAGAAAAAATCTATACTATCAATAATTCATCAAAAACTTTTAAGATAATATTACCTACTATAGAAAAAGGTAATTTTTAGAGAAGATTATCACCTTAAAGTGCTTTATATTGTTTTTAAAAATCTGACCTAATTTAAAATTTGAAAATCGGGTCCGACAAGAATTTAGAACTTAGGGTAGTCCAAAAATCGATTACAATTTTTGTTTGCTAGAGGGCAACTAACCCCAACCCCCGATTTTTTAAGTTTATTAATTTTTAATAAATTAAAGTTAAGTCACCTCTTAATGAATGTTTAACGAATAATTTCCAACCAATAACTCTAAATTTTATCTCCTTCACCCCCTTGTATTGTGCCCGAGAAATTCCCTAAAATATCTCAAATAGCAGCTTTACGTAAAATTCATGTCAAAGACGACTTTTTTTAAACATTTTTTGGCATAAATGTTTATTATTCGGTAAATAACAACTTTTAAAGTATCATTAAACTAATTTTTAATCGTTTCAACAATTACTCTTTAAATAAATGTTAGAATTCATGCATATAAGAGATATATTTTTCTTTTAGCAAATTTTTCAATTGTTTAAAAAATTTCCATTTGTACAATTTTTTATTCAGAAAACGTGAAAAGATAGTATTTTCTGGAAGCAATATCATACTTAATGAATATCGAGATTAATATTCTTTCAAACATTTTTCAATTATTTAAACAATCTCCATTGGTTATAAACAATCTCCAAATTGCATCTCCTACGTTCCTGTAGGTCTGGGGAAACGAAACATGAATTTGTTGTTTCACTAAAAAACCTCGTAAGATTGAGCAAGATCTTGATTTCACACAAGCCAGGACTGATAAATAACAACTGCAATCTATTTAAGGATAAAAATGATCTTTTTTATTTATTTATTTTTATGAAATGTAATTGTAGACTTTATAAAAAAAAAAGATAATGTTCGAAATTTAATTGCAGGGTATGCGTGGGAAGAAAACTGTGCTCGGACCCGACATAGATGAAAATTTTCTCTCCGAGAATGCAGATAAGCGAGCGCCCATGGGTTTCCAAGGAATGAGAGGAAAAAAGGAATACATGATACCAGTGTTCGAAGATCCTTACTATAATGAAGAATACGAAAAGAGAGCACCCATGGGTTTTCAGGGTATGCGTGGAAAAAAAACTATATCCGATGAGAACTTCAGCAAACGAGGTCCTATGGGTTTTCAAGGCATGAGAGGAAAAAAATCCTTCGAAGAGGTAAAAGACTCAACAAGTTAGAAGCAGTAGACTTGTTCCCCTAAATCCAGAAAAATTCGTATCAGCATTATATTTACGAAGCTATATAAAAGATTCTATTTCAGCGCTACATCTTCTTTACTCACTCCTTTGAATATGATACCTTATTTCAATATTTCATTCCTTTCATACTTTGTAGAAATGATAGTTTATGCTCATTTTATTTACTTTAGATTCATCAGGCAGTGCCTTTATCATGATTAAAGAGAAACGTATTGCAGATGAAAAAAAATGAATTTTTTAAGACTTAATTACATTTCTACATGAAAGAATTTTCTTAATTAATTTCTGATCCATATTTCTTAAAATAATCAAGAACATTGATTTCAATATTAATACATTAATATTTATATATAGAACAAACTTTATATGTTTCCCTATTGTAATCGCTAATAACGACGTCAGTCGATGCGAGTTTAACCCTTCATTTGATAAAAAAAAGTCTGGAAGTAGTCGGAACAAACAAGGATTTAACATATAAATAGTTAAATATCAATTTGTTCCCACACACGTTAAATAAAGAATAATTGACATACCTCCCAAGTTCTTTTTATAGAACAAAAACAACTTATATTTCAATTAAGTAAATTATTTAATCATGTTAATAAAAGTCTTTTTGTTCCAGATTTTGGAAGACATAGAAAAGAGGGCACTAATGGGATTTCATGGAATGAGGGGTAAAAAGTCCTACACATTTGAATACCCTGAAGAATATGGAAAAAGGGCCTTAGCCATGGGATTCCAGGGGGTTAGAGGAAAAAGGGAGGAAGTTACTGAAGACTGGGGAAAAAGGGCACCTATGGGTTTCCAGGGAATGAGAGGCAAAAAAAACTTACTGGACGATGTTCAAGAATTGCATAAACGAGCAATAATGGGGTTCCAGGTAATTAATTTTTCTTTTAGAAGAAATGATTCACGCAGCAATTTTTTATCATTAATATTTATTTATATTATTATTTACTTATTCAAAAATATAGTGAAGAAATTAAAAAATGACGTAAATACAGCTGCTAAGTACTATGGGTGAAGTCACTATGGATCTATTTTTTTGTGCTCGTCTTATGAGCACTTTGATTCCTCAGAGGCATCAAATAAATTTACTTTTTCATGTATAGGTTTATTTTTCACTAAGAAAAAAATTTCACACTTATTTTAACAAGTTGCAACGACACCCCCAATTCGTTTCCAAAGCTGAAAAAAGAAATTGCTTTTTTTGTGGTTGATTCTGAACCCATCTATTCAAATTATTCCATTTTCCGAGTAGGAAAAGAAGCAATCTAAATAGTCATACATTTCTAAAATTGCTAATATTTGAAATATCCTTTGTACAAAATTAAACTCTAGAGATTAAAACGAATCTTGAGCTTAGTGTCTCTATTTGAATTTTTTTGTTGTTGACATTTTTATTTTAATAGGTGCCGCAGAGCACTCGCAATTTGCCCATGTAAAATACATAGGAAAAAATCATTTTTTAGGATTTTTGGAATAACTTCTATGGGTATGAAAAAATGTTACTGAAAATATATAGGACTTTCCATCGAAGAATTCTATGTATCATTCACACATGGGTTTTCCACCCCTAGCACAACCCCACTGTGCCCCAAAAAGTACCCCTAAATCCAAAAATGTCAATACTGCGCGATTCTCCTGTTTTTTTTTCACTAAAAATTATTATTATTCGTCTTGTTGACTCTTTATCAATATTTTTAAGTAATTTTCAATTATCACAAAAAATTCAGTTTGTTTAAATAATTGGTTTTCTCTAAAAGTCGGCTTCGTCTCACAAAATCAAAATCAAAGTTGCCTTTTTATATATTTTATAAGTTTTAGATACTTCCAATTTATTATTTAATAAACGCCCAGATGTTTAAACAAATTCTGTCTGTTTAAATGTTCTTTCATAAAGTCAACTTTTTCTCACATAATCATAATGAAGGTTGCCTTTTAATATACTTTATGTGACAAATAAAATATACAAAAAGGCAATCGTGATTTTGATTCTCTTAGAAAAAAGCCGAATTCTGGAGAAAAAACAATTATTTTAAAATAATGATAATAATTCCAATAGACTAACAATAATAATTTTTGGCAGAAGAACGAAAATAAAGTGGAGGCACGTAGGAGCATGTAAGAGGTGGAAAACCCATGTGATTGATACACAGTATTCTTCGATGGAGAGTCATCTAAAAGTCCTATAATATTCCCGTAACATTTTCCCAAACCCACAAAGCTTATTTCAAAAACCCCCAAAAGTGACTTTTTTGAATTTATTTTAAATGGGGAATTGTAATAATAGCAATAATAGCAGTGAATTAATTTAATAATGGATAATAATAGCAATAAAGACTAACAAATATATCAATAAATGAATAATTATGGGGTTTCAGGGAATGAGAGGAAAACGGAGTGTAGGAAATTCCTACGGGACCACTAGTGACTTTGCCAAGAGGGCATCACTGAGTTTACAAGGTAAATAATCCTACATTTTTAATTTTCTAATTAACAACTGTTAATTGCGGACGCTCTACGTTAATATAACAAAAAACTTCAATGTGTAGAAAGGGGTGGTGAAAATAAGGTGTAAATATACATTTCAAAACCCAGCTTCGATGCCAACACTAGATTCTATTAAGAAAAATCCTTAACTTAATTTTTAAATAAATTTCTGCTTCTTAGTTATATTACATATTATATAATTGTTTAGGTATTGAGGAATGATAAAATAATAGATAATTACTTTTTCTAGTTTATGATTTGATGAAAGATGAATTTGGATAATTTTCGTTAATTGTAGTCCCGAATTTTTTTTAATTAAGCAGGCTCGTTGAGAGATAGAGGGGAGAGTGCACCCTACTATTTCAAAAAGCTATCGCCTTTTCGGTATTTCGGAACTCGAGGTAAGAAAAATCCTCGCTGGGGTATTCGGGGAAAATTTGTGGGAGTTCGAGGAAAAAAATGGGAGGCCTCACCATACGAGGATCGGATTCATCTAAAAAAACTATTTGATAACATCGAGAGGCTGAACAGCTTATCAGGATCGTCGTCAGTATTAGGTAACTCAAAAGCAAAAAAAGTCGGCACGTGGCCTTTGAACTCTTGGCCTTCCTTCCTTCAATTCTAGTAATTATAGTGTAGGTTGTTTTTCACTAAATGTAGTAATATTTCTACAGGGTGGCCACTAGTCCGAGAAAATTGTAAACTAACTGAAAATTTATTTACCGCCCGTCCAATAAAGACCGAAAAACAATATAATTTTTTTTCTGCCCCACACGAACTGAAAAATGAAGAAAAATCGGTTTTCTGACAAATGGTTTACTGATCCAAACATCTCAGGAAATATCACGGAATTGTTTGTAAAATATTTTTTTCCTCAAGGCAAAACATAAGACACATATGTTTTGTTTTTCACCAAAAAATTGTTTTCATGAACTTAGGGCTGCTTGAATATGTAGGTGAATTATGAAAAAATTAACGAAAATTTTTTTGACAGCAAATTGCAGTACACTCTAAACTATTTCAAGTTTCTTAAAGAAACTTTAAAACATTTTTAGATTCATAGTTATATGAGGGATATATCCTGTGAGATTCGTCCACGCTAAACTATTCCCTCATATAGAAAACCTTAGTTCAAATAATATAAAATAATTTTTTATAAGTATCAATTCTTGTTTTAAACCTTCAAAGTTTTATGTCCCGAATGTTGAAAAATACCTACTAACAAAAATATTTAGTAAAGAAATTGAAATATTTCAAAATTAAAAGTAAATGAACTTAGTAAAATAAAAAAATTTCAAATTTCCGAAACTTTGAAATCAGAAATTTCAAAATACCGAATTAATAAATAATGTACTGATTAATTTAACTTAATTGATTGATTAATTAATTAATTTATTTATTTATTTATTTATTTATTTATAAATTAATTTATTAATTTATTAATTTAATTTATAATTTATTTAATAAGTAATTTACTAATTTCGGAATATATATTTCAATTGCGTTAATAAGCATTTTCGACACTTTTGTTTGTTACTGTTAATTAAAACTGTCGGAAATTTTCATTTCTTGTAATTTTTCTGTTCCGGTAAATATATATGCGGTACTTTGAAACTTTCGGGATTTTTCTTTTTTCAGCAAAATTATGTCTTCCCGATAATAAGTTTAAGAAAATTATGATCAATTTGGCCAAATTAAGTTACAAGTTTCATACCAGAAGTTTTATACAAATTTCGTAAATGTAAGGTGCCGTTACGTAAAGTATCGGAAAATTCGTAAAATTTTCTGTTACTTTTGTAACGTTATAACTACTTAAATTTCAGAACATTTGTAACATTGCCAATTTACAGAAGATACAGTAACAGAATTTATAGTTTAAATAAGAAAATTGATGAGCAGCAAAAATCATAATTTTATCCATTTTTTAAATTAAAATCTAAAATATCTGATATTTCTACATTTCTATACAGTATATTTTGTAAATATATATATTTTTTTAACAATTTATTTTATATTATGAAAAAGTAAATTTTTCTATGTGAAGGAATAATTTATCGAGGACGAAACTCACAGGATGTATTTCTCATATTACTATTATATGAATCTATTTAAAAAAAAACAAAGGTGACCTTTTTCAGAAAATTCACTTTCTAGATTTTTTTTTAATTAACGCCATTTTGGTCATTTAAAAAAATGTTTCTGAAGAATTTGAAAGAGTGTAGATTGCACTACATGCTCTCACAAATAAAATTAAATAATATTAATTTATTCCCACGGTACAACAATTTAAATACGAATTTCGTCAATTTGCTCATAATTCACCTAAATATTTAAGTAGCACAATGTTCATGAATAAAAAATTCAGTGAACATAAAAAATACGTGTATCATATATTTTACCTGGGAAAATAATATATTTCAGCCTAAAACAATTCCATGACATCACCAGGGACAGGACTCCCCAATTTCATACAAAATCGGTCTTGCAAGGAGGAAAATTTGGGAAATGCTTGGAAATTTTATTATGAGAAAAATCTGGAAAACAAAAATGAATTTTTTGCAAGCCTAGAAAAAGGAACGAGATGATTATAGAATATATTTTCATCACAGGAAAACTGATAATAACAAATTTCCGTGAATTTATCTTGGAACTAAAAAAATCGGCCATTTTGTCGACAAACTTGATGAAGGATGAACAAAATTTTTCGACTGAGAAAATCGGAAAATTACGAGGGATTTGTTTTCAGATAAGAAAAAAACAAAAAACGATTAGGAATTTATTTCACGAACAAAAAAGGCGAAAAAAATTGTATGTCCGTGAAAACTGTGAACGTGGTTCTTTTGTGAGTAGGAAAATTCTGACAACTGCCGTAAAATGGGGTTAAATTAAGTATGTAGGGAAAAACTGGCTCATCCACAACTTAATTTTTTATAATCAATTATCTCTTTCTTTAAATGTGCGCAGTTTCGTTAGTTATAACGAATAAAAAGTGCAATTTTATAAGATTGTCAGTTTTGGAAATTTGGTTAGGTTGTGTAAAAAAACTTTGCTGTACGTTTAAGTAATTTCATTTGCTTCAAAATTATTATAAAACTGACAAACAATTACTTTTCTGCAAAGATTTCCTTACAAGTACTTTTTTTTTACTTTTTTTTAAAGCGAGCGACTTAGCCCCATAATATGGGGTAAAGTTTCTAACAGTTCAAAGGATAGTTAATAGTTATTTACGAATTAAATGTATGTTTAAGCATTATACTAAGAAAGAGGGCCAGATAAAGATTATATATTTGAAGTATCAGTACCTAATTTAAATTCCTTCTTGCACTTTATTGTAAAAAAAGGAAAAAACGAGCCGCTTAGTCCTATTGTACGGTACTTGAAAAACTAATTGATGATCTGGTTTTTTTACATAAAAAATCTTTTTAGAGTACTAAAGATGAGGTAAGGTTAGTAACGCTATTTCAAGATGCGGGAAAATCGTGAACAGCAACACGAATTTCTTTTTTAGTCTGAAAAATACGAGAAATGAGCGGGAAGTGCTCTACAAAATATAAATGGCCACCCTGTTGTATTTTTTATTCCTACTAGTTCATGCGTTTCATTAATTCTACCGTCTCTCCTCTCACAGAAAAACACTAGTTTTCCCAACTTCAGTGGCAATATTTTTACATCAGTAGTAATTATGATAATATGATTGCAATATTTAGTTTTCTGTAGGCATATTATTTTATCTTCCTGACGAAAAGTTTGTACTTTTCTAAGTAATTAGTAACAGTATCTTTATCATAAATTAATTTTAGATCCTTGACTACGTTGTCCCTTTCTCTTTTTTATATCTATCTGCAATTTCCTCTCTCTCATTCTGTTTTTCTCATAAAATAGATATTTATCATGTAGTACTTGGGATTGTTTCCGAAGTAAATTTTTTCGCATGATAATATAGTAATATTATTACAAGATATTATTCATTAAACTTCACTTACTATTTTATTTTTAGAAAATATTTTTTAGAAATAATAATAGTGGTATTAATAGGGATAGTGACATAAATAATACAAACTTTCTACGTATCATCAGAATGAAAATTACAAATTTTGCTGACGGTATTTATCTTTAATTCGTGTTAATTTGCCTGTAATTACTTGTTAAAAATCATGTTTTTGAATTATTTTAATGTTATGTAATTCATGTTGATATTCAAATTTAATAATAATTTTCTTGTATCAAGCTAATGTTCTAGTATCGTTCTCATCTTCCTCAAATGCTGAATATATCATTCGTAATTAATATGTCATCAATTTTCAGTAGCATCTATTAGCTCGTTTATAATTAAGGATATCCTAATTTTAAATGAAAAAAACTTGTTTCAAGTTTCTAATAATATACCAATGTAAAAGTTTATATTGTGGCTTTCGAGGAATTGAGAAAGCTTGTCTTGAAAAGTTTTACTAAACTAAATTGTGTGCTTTATTGTCTAAAGTTTCTTTAATACGTAGGTACTGAATCATTTTTCATTGAACAACGAAGTTAAAATGAACTTCTTCAATTATCCCTCCCGACATTTTAAGCACAATTTAACATTCATTTTTTTACTCTTATAATCACTATTAAAAACATAAAATAAATTATCTAGTATAGGGGACGTTCAAGTATTCCTTTAGCATTTTTCGAGTTATTTTGAACAATCCTCCCCCATCCATATAAGAATAAGTAAGGATTTTATATACGATTTTCCTACCCCATTCCCTTTCTTTGCTAAAATCATGTTTTCAATAAAAACTCTAAAAAGCCTTCAATCTAGCAGTGAAAAAATATAATTTTATTCTAGTGTGACTGCTGTACTTGATGCTCATGTAATTTTTAAACGATCCCATACATTTAAAGATGCAATAAATAACAAAATTAAATTCCTTTAAAACGAATCATAAAAATGTTATTACCATATTTTTTTATTTTTTTCAGAAATGCAGTAATGATGTGCAAACCTCAGTGAAACAAAATCAAATTAATTTATTTAGTCAGGAACCCAAGCGCAGAGTGTCAGCGAGAAAAAAGTGATGAAGAATGCTGTCAACTCTTGTGTTTCAAATCGAATTTTAAAATAATAATAATTTCAAAAATTTGAAAGCATTTCAATTATGGTAACAGCCTGCGTTATCGCGTTCTTTCTTGATATTGTGAATACCTTATAATTGTTTTCGAAGTAAATTCAATACGATAGATGTTCTTCGAATAAGTTTGCTCATGCGAGCAATTTTTAATCGAGTCAGCAACACCATAGATAAAAAGAGTAGGAAGGTAATCGAAGGAGTCACTGTCAGAAGCCTATAATCAGTATTATTGTGAATCTATTTTGTAATAATCATAATTATAATGTAGACTTCCTTTCGTGCCAGCATTTGGTGGCTCCTTCTTCTCTTTTTGTACAATGATCATGACAGCAATGGCAAAGTAACTAAACGTCCTTAACCCCAACAGTAAACATAACGAAATAAGTGAATATTTACTATATCGCGATAAATAGGTCATATATTTTTCTCTGAATGTTAATAATAGACGTATCTATTCATATATCTGTGTACTTACATAAAAATGAACAATATGTGCATACCATACTTTAGTCATCTTGATAATAACCATAACTAAGCGAGCCACATCGTATACAAATATATATGTTATACATATTATACAACTTAAATGAAATATAGAGGGCGACCTAATAATCTCACAACTTTTGGCTATCGTATTTGATTTCATATCAAAATTATACTTTTGTGAACAATTTTTTACTGGAATGAAAATTTGATTGTTTGAACCAAAGGTATGTCACGATTAAAGTTATTTTTAAGGCAGTATTGTATTATAAATATAGAATAAATCTTTTTTCATTATATGTCTTGAAATAATGTAAACAAACTCAAATACCTGAAAATTTGTTAGCCCTCAATCCAAAGCTGATAGTACTCAAGTATATCTTATCGAATTTGTACCCTAATTATTTAGAATAGTACTCTGCATAGCTCGTGTGAGAGTTCACCCAACTTTTTGTATATTCACTGTTCTTCAATTAAATATTCATTCCTGAACGTTGCATAGCGATGCAGACATGAAAACTGTTGAATTAACATATTTGCTTTGCAGCATTAAAGAGAATAAGAATATAATTCATTTCTCAAATTTTTAATTCAATTAAGTATTTCTTATCGTAGAAAATAACTACATATAGTTTTTACAGAGTTCAAACAATTATGCAAGTACAAAATACCATTTTAATTTATTTAAATTAACCTTATGACCTTTTTTTTATGATCTCCCATACGAGACTACCAATAAATTCTCTAGGCTGGGAGAGGAACAAATTTATTTACGCATAGTCTTTAATCCTACTGTAGCATAGAATTAATCTTTAACTCCATGTAAATGAATCTATAATCCCAAAGCAAGTTTGTAAGTAATAGGCATCGAACATTCAGAAAATGGAGAAAAAAATAATAAACAAGCAAAAATGTATTAAAGGATGAATCAAAATACCTGTCTCAGAGAAGTAACATTTTTCAGATAGAATAATAATTCAAACTATATATTTAAAAACATTAATTTGGGGGTCATAATTTACAATGCAAAAGTTGAATACAGTTTTTTAAATAATCTTCAAGTGCCCATTAGTTCTTTTTCACAAATCACAATACATTTTTACTCTAATTCTCGCGAAACCTTTGTTTAATAATTTTTTGTTGACATAGGGTTTGCAATAGAAAGCGTAAAACATCAATGTAATGAAAAAAATAAAATGAAAATAATTACTTTCAATTTAAAAATATAATACTTACATTCTATAACTTCTTTTGATCGAGAGAATCCCGTCTTGTCAGAGAGTTATCTCTCAAACTGTGAAGAAATAATTAAACTTGCAACAATATATGAAAAAAGCATTGCTTGAAGTTTCTAGTTTGATATATTCCATATTGAAGAAAGAAGACGTCCAAAAAACGCATGTATCTCACAAGAGCCCTATAAATGTTTTGAATTAAGACCTGTACTTAATTTTTCAATTCTATATTTTTTACCCCTGTCAAGAAAATATGAAAATGTTCCTAGAAAATGTACTTTTGAAATAAGATTACTAAAATGAAGATAAAACTACTTTTATTATACTTTATTAAACTATTTTTGACTATTAATGAAAGAATATTTTCCTGATAGGAGATAACAGTACTTCAGTTATTATAATTTGAATTTTAATCATTCTTGGTGAGTAATAATTGGTGCTTTGAGTTGTTAAAATGTGTGAAGTACCATCAATGATAATATTATATTATTACATTTATTGAATGATTAGATTATATGATTTTTTTGTCATTAATTACCCCGCTCGTACTTTATAATTAAATAAACACGTTATGTTCTCGACTAAAGTATGGTAATAAAAGTTTATAAATACGCAACTTTCAGAACCTTGTAATCAAGTTGAAATTTATTGTGAAAACTCCAGGGCTGCTTTTCTCATAGTTTTTAGATAAAAATCTTTAAATGGAGGTTTCGACAGAACTGATTTTGTACATTCCTTTCATAATTTGATACACCTCTTCATACATTTTTCAATAATTTGTGAAAAACGTTTCAATCCAACAAAAAAAAGACGGCAGTCCTGGAAAAGAAAAATATTACAAAAAATTATAAGACTATGTGTAGAAAATAGAATTTAGTCTTGATTTCGAACTTGATTTTAACTCCTCAATAACAAAGCGTAAGATGATAAATCGTAAGTGTAACATTTACGATTACTGGAGGAAGTAATATATATATGCAATATGCATTGCTCCTTGGTGCTGAAACCCATGACGTGCCTCATATGTGATCATATGAGACTGTAGAGATAAATCTATCGAGAATGGAGAAGAATGCAATGTCATATTATATTCTATTTTGACTTGTAGAAAAAAATCAACTACACTCAGTAGATATATATCGTTTAAAAAGAGAAGAAGTACCAACATGTAGTGAGAATGTCTCTATTGTACCTAATTCCTGATGGAAAGGAAATGCTGTGAAAGAAACTTTGTTGAATGTATATACACTTATTTATGCAGAGACGACGAAAATATACAGATACGTATGTAATAAAAGTGTGGCTACTATGATTATTACTCTACTTACATTATTTATGGAAATACTAAATAGAGGCAATATATACATGCAAGCACATATCAATAAACTCAGTTCATTACATTACATACTCAATGTCTATTACAAAAATGTTCAATTTATTTATATTTCATTCCGAATATTGAGACATAATTGTTTTAATTAATGTAAACAAATAAAGACATTTCATCTAACATATTTTGTTCCTTGAAGTTAGAAATTAATTTCAATTTAACAATTTTTCTTGGATTAGAAAAGTATATCTACTTAATACTTATAATTTAATAAAATAAGTAAATTATTTGTGAATTTACGTATGTAGAGATATAGAGATATATTTCTTCACAAGAAAGTTAATAGTTTTAAATTTATAATTCCGAGTCGTTTTTAAAAGTATGCATCAGGGTGGTCCGAAAATTCGACTTTCAATGTTTGATGGTCGATCCCCCTCCCCCATTTTTTTGTGAATGGGGTTTTAAATGGGAAAAGCTCGGTTTTCGAAAAAATGGAAAAAGAAGTACCAAGTAATTTTTAAGGAATAATTTTCAACTAAGAGCTTTTAATTTTTAATACCCCAACTCCCTTGTATTGCAATAATTAATTTTAATCGATAAGTAACAGGTTTCTAAGTATTTTTTACTGATTTTCAATTGCTTAAACAATATTTTTTCTTCGTAAATCGTGAAAAGTTACTATATTTCGGGATAAATGACATATGTAGTAAGCTGATGAATGTAAAAAAATATATATATTTTTTGTTTTTTTACACAATTTCTATTTGTATAATTTTTTCCATAAAATTGTGATAAGTTTATATTTTGTGAAATTAATGACATAATTAACAAATGTTAAAAGTAATATTTTTTGCTTAGGATATATGGCAATTATTTAAACAATTTTCATTCGTTTAAGACATTTTTCCCGTTTTAAATCGTGAAAAGTTAGAATTTTCTGTAATTAATGACGCAATTAATGAACGTTAAGAGTGATATTTTTTGTGAAAGGCAGTTTACAGTTATTTAAACTATTACAATCACTTGCTCCTTTTCACATAGGAAAGATGGAGAAAATTATAGTTTTTTCAAATATCCTACACTATGTCGCTTATTAATTAGAATTTTCTTATCTCAACGAGATCGATCTAAAAAAATAACTATTTATAAGGTAACAGAAAAAATTGTTAACAAATTATTATTGTTTAAAAAACTAAGATATATAAGCTCAGAGATAAGAAAATACTGTATAGTAAGCGACATAGTGTAAGAGATTCGAAAAAAATTAGAATTTTCTCCACCTTTCCTATGAAAAGGCGCAAGTGAATGATTATGAATTATTTGAATAATTCCAAACTATTTTCCACAACAAATATCACTGGTAACATTCGTTAGCTACACCACTAATTTCAGAAAAAAGTAACATTTCAAGATTAGCATTCAATAACTGCGATATTAATTCCAGAAAGTAGTTTTCAATACTTACAGGCCAAAAATTATATAAACGAAATAAAATTATTTAAATAATTATCAAATATGTTTTTAAAAAAAGTATTACTCTTGACATTCATGAACTGTATTATTCATCCTGAAAAATAATAACTTTTCACGATTTACAAGGGGAAAAAAATGAATAAAATAAATAATAATTGTTTAAATATTCAACGTTAGTTTTAAAATACTTAAAAACTTGTCACTTATTTTATAACAACAATTCATGTTAAAAAAATTTCAAAAGATACCGTCTTCAACATGAATTGTACATAAAACTGCTATTTTGCATTTATTAGGGCATTTTCTGGGCACAGAGCAAGAGGGTTGGGGGATGGGG
>CAKNWU010214634.1:617-10947 GCA_932072015.1 Andricus quercustozae | reverse complement strand
GGTCAGACCATGTGGACTACATGTTTTTTAGGTCGCTGAATCCGAATCCGAGGTCCAAAAAGCCCCAGCTCGTCAGGGTCCTGACATAACCTCATAAAACCTCATACAATTTTTTTTTTGCAAGTCCGGGGGTCTGACCATGTTTATGCACCTGATAGCGACTATTCTTTTCAGTCTCATTTTACGAGAGAGTGAGTTCAATTTTGAAAAAAATGTTTAATACATTTTATAATATTTTGTTGAAGAAAGAAAAAATGTTACTGTAGCTTTGTTGTACTTGTGATGGTGTACTTTCCTGGAATATGTACATGTACACAGATACACATCAGAGAGATCATATGTTTCATCAATAAACAATAAAAAGCATTCATTCTTTAAGAAATATATAAATAATAAAAGTTACAATTTATATAATGGCTTTTCAGAATAAAGCTTTACAATTTTTATTTACTTTTGCATATGCATTCAGTCATAAAGATGGTAAAAACAGGGAGAAAAATATCCAGAATGTAATGGAAAACATCAATCAGCCACAATTTTCAAGCCTACCGGCGAGTATGTTTTTCCAATTATTGATCAAGAACTGAAATTTAGAAACTATGTTAAATTACCAAGAAAAATGACCATAAAGAACACTGATCGCACTGGTATTAAGCATTGCTTATTTTAATTTATGAATTTAATTTTCTTTTATTATATTCTATAAATTTTTTACTTTTCCTCTAATACTGTCGAAATGAAAGCTGATTGGTCTGGAAAACCGCCAAGGGTTAGTGGCAGAACTCTTTAATTTTTTTTACGAGGGAAAGTGGAAAATGTGCTAACACACACCGAGAAGGGTCCGCACTTCTTGGTAGTGTCGGGATATTAATATCATCACTACAATTATCTTAATATGTATAGATATATACAGAGATTTTAATTCGACCATTATAGTAATGCTACCAACCACCGACTAAAGACCACCACCCTTTCTCCTTGGCATAATTCCCCCCGGGACCACTTTTGCATTACTTCACGGGGTGCCGTTTTTTTGGCCGTGCCCCGGCCTTCACCCTTTCTCCCAGCTTGGGCTTCTCCTAGTTAAGTGGGTCTCCTGTCGGGCCTGCCCAGCTAGGGTGTTAGCTTGCACGTCCGAAAGGCTTTCTCAACGAGGCTGCCTCTCTGAACGTCAAGCAACTCGTTGTCCCCGGGCGATGGTCTGCCCAGGGCTTATCGTCCTTTGCGGCACAGAGGTAGCACTGCGTTTTGCTTTTGAATACTGCAGCTTTATGCCCCTCTTTGCCGCATCGCGAGCATGATTCAGTCCGATCTGGACCCTCGCAGTTCACTGCCATGTGACCAAAGCCTTGGCAGGATACCCACCCCACCTTAGGGTGTCCAATGGGCACAAGATTTACCGCCAGATCTTCTGCCAGCTCCACGAAAGCCTTCTGATTACCTCTGAAAAGTCTTTTCGTGAGGGTGACCCTGATGTCTCCAACCGGTGTGCCGAAATGTTTTCGAACGGCTTCCTCTACTTCTTCTGCATCCGTCGTCGTATCTAGGTCCAAAATTATGACCTCGGTGCGACGGATAAGCTTACGTATGCTACCCTCGTCACCAACCGCCTCATTAATAGCAGCCGACAGCTTAGCTCTTCCCTTTGATGTAGGTCTCAGTTCTACTAGAAACTCACCGTGTCTCGTTTGACTGGCCCCCTTGATTTTTACGCCAAGGGTGCCTCGGTTCTAGCTCGCATCTGCTTCTTCCTCTTCTGTTTCAGTTTTGGTGCGGATTCTGGCTTTTCTTCCACCTTTTTGGGTGTCGAGGTCGTTGGCGCTGGAGCGCCATGTGTCCCCGGCCTCTTCGTCCTCGAGTTGGAAGGACTCTTCTCCACTGGACTCAGAGTGCTCTCCCTCTTTGCCTTCCTATCATGGTCATTCTCGATCAAATCCCTGTGAAGCCCTTCGGTCGTCATAAAGTGATCGCGCAGTTCGCCGACGAGTCGTTTTGCTTGTTCCAGCCTATCCCTAATTGGCAGCCACATATTCCTCTTAGTGCTGCTGCATTCCACCGTTTCTTTTATGGTGCCTCGTAGCTTTTCAAAGAGATTATACGTCTCTGAGAGTTCGTGATCCATTTCTGCGATGTCCATCTTGTTGAGGGACACTTCCACCTCCTCTGTCTTGTCCAAAGGACCACCAAACTCCTCGCTGACGCGACTGTCCAAGTATGTTTGGTCCTTCCCCCCCAAATCGATGGGACTGGCACTGACCACCGGGGCTTGTAACCGATTGGAATCAGTGGGGAGATTGTTACTCCCTTGGGATTTATTGTTTTTAAAATACCTACTCATGACTGGCTTCTTTTTCGGGGTTGCTTCCCCCAGCTGGTTTTTGTCCGCCCCGGGTATTTGATTTTCCCGGAAAATTCATGGGAATTTCGTATTTGAAAAGGCCACTTTTATGTGGGCCCAAAGAGGGGTCAATGTTGCGTAAGTTTTGAATACTATCTAAATTGAAATTAATTGAATTTCTCTGATTATTCCCGAAATATTTTACTACTGGAATTAAAAAAAGAGAACAAAAATAGAAAAATATATTAATGAAACACGGAATTGTAACATTTTCAACTTTATTGACACAATGAGTATGCAATATTTTGAAACTTGTAAACAGGTTATGTGGAAGCACTTGAATTAGTCACATAACTATCTGTTTTACCCTACGATAACGAAAACAATCCACGAGGAAAGTTAACTAATTGTTTAATTACTGAATTTGCCAAAGAATTCGAAAATATTTTACTAACATTTTCCCTAATTTCGATTTATTGAGTATTTGATGGATTCAATGGCCAACGGCCATACCACGCTGGAAACACCAGTTCCCGTTAGATCACTGAAGTTCAGCATTTTTGGGTGCGGTTAGTACTTGGATGGGTGACTGTCTGACACTACTGCGTTGCTGTTGGCGGTCGAGGGTTTGGTGAGCCCACACTTTTAGTTATTTACTACAAGAAACTATCCACCTAAAAAACACTACCCAAATCGGGTAGTGTAACGCTTACCCCTAGAGGCTCGCCGAAAGGGAAATTGCTTAATGATATACATTACTGGCAATAATAATAATGATAATAATTTTTGTTTGAACCGCAAGAGTAAAATGTTTGCTAAGGAAATGGATGATGGCCCTAGGTTTCGAAGCCAAAAGTAAATCAAAAATGGTCTCTTTATATTTGTATTTTCGCTAACATTCACAAAGCGTTCGATATTTAATTTCATATAATCCTTTTTGTGCAGTCCAGTGGATGTGGAGATACAATTTTTTTCTATAGAAAAAATTTGAAATCATTTGAGGAAGCTCAATCACAAAAGGACGGCTTTACAGTATTTGCAGTATGGATTACGGTAATACGGGCATATTAAGTAGTTCTAATACTTTCTTTTAATAAGTGGTTAATCATTATTTGTACGATACATTACATAAATATGGTACTGAAAAAACAAAAAATGAGAAAATAAGGGGGAAATTAAGTAACATTTCACATTCATATGCACTTCCACTTTTACGAACTTCACATTGTTTTTTTTAAGAGTTGTGACGATTAATATTAAAAAAAAAACAGAGTACCGACGCGAATTTGAAAAAAGTGAAAGAGGAAGTGAGAGTGAAATAGTTACTGAATCATAATTTAGTTAGTTCATTTCTTTAATGTATTATACTCAGGTTTACCACAACCTAATTTTCCTGAGAAAAGCGACATATTTAAATCGCAAAAGTGAACAAAAGATACTCATTTCTGATACAAAAATAAAACATAAGAATTCAAAGTAAATTCCGAATGAATGGTGAACTCTGATAATTTGCTTTCTATCGAAAAAAATTTCCCAGAGAAATTGTTCGTTATTCCGAGTACTACAGATCGCTGTACACTACATTTTTAATTCTTATAAAAAATATTCTAAAAAATTTCAAAGATTCTCTAAGTTTTTGAATTTTGATACAAAATAACTGGCTAACAAACTTGTTTTTTTTTCAGGCCTGATGGAAGTGGGCCAAAGCTCAATCCAACCTGATAATTTTTTTGAAAGTTATCGTGCCTACAGGCAGAGTACAGACAGACACCTTCGCAAAATTCGTTTCATTTTGACTAAAGGGGTTTTAAATAGTGGAGAATTTATGAAAACCCACAAAGTCAAATTTTACATGAGACCATTACCTTCTCATTAGGACGAGAATGTAAAAAGATTTTAGATGTGGAGGAATATTTTCAGAATAACCCTGAATCCTCGATACGTGGAGCAGCGCAAGCACTAGATTTAAACCGAGAAACATTGAGAAAAATCCTGAAGAACTTTTTCAAACTTCATCCTTTCAGAATCTCTAGACATCAAATGCTAACACATGCTGCGATGGCCAAGCAGGTAGAGTTTTCCAAGCAGATGCTTCAAATGTTCAATGCTGGAGAGATCGGCTCAGATCGCACTGTTTTCAGCGATGGAGGACATTTTTGGCTAAGTGGCTACGTAATTAAATAAAATTTTCATTTTTGGGGGAGGGAAAATCCACATGTAGACCATTCAAAATTTATTTGCGGTTTTTGAAGGTGCCGTCTCTGCCGAAAGTTATCAGCATCTTCTCAAACAAAACTTATTCCCTCATGGGATGGAAAAGTGTTTAGTAAAGAATCACTATTTTATGCAAGATGAGCATCCACGCATCATACCCACACATTTTTTGAATACATTTTCAAACGATACGGGCATCATGTTATTGAACCAAGGTACCCCAAATTTGCAGGTGGAGATATAGAATGGCCTGCCCACTCACCGGATCCCAATCCATTTGGGATCCGGTGTGTTTGTTTATGGTCCCAATTCGAATGGTGCACATTTCGAAAACCTATCCCACTTAGTGTATTTCCCCCCGAAAATTTCCGGTATTTTCAAGATGTTCGTTTCTAAAATATATAAAACTTTAGAAATCATGCAATTGTGCTCCTTAATGAAACTTTGAAGTTTCCACTATTGTTACATCCCGAAATTTTACAAAATTTAATGTAACGCCTAGCTAGGCGCAACCTACCATATCGCAAATCTTTCAGGCTAAATCCATCAACTACAAGTAATGGCATTAACGATATTTTTTGAGTTTGAACCTATCTATGGTAACTGCACTACGGTCGGTAAGATTGAAATCATAAGATACATAAAGTATATTACAATGGAAGGATAATGACTCAGAGAATACCGACAAGTATGTCTAACTCAAAGTAATAAGTTACCGATATATAATGTCATAACTCAATTAGTGAATAAACATGTAAATAGTCAGACAAGATTGTAACCGAAAGTGTCTGACTAGAGATATCGCCTATAGCTAAGCTAACGTATAAAATCATAACTCCTGAAAGGTCGAGAGTTGAGATGCGCGATCGCTGACCACGGTCGCTGACGATAACATGAATCGTACGACATTCAATAAGGAAAGTCGCGTGTATCAAATTAGATATAGCCGATATAGAGAAGACTCGACCGACCATTGAAGGTATCAGTTGACCTCGGTTACGTTGTGCCAGTTGCTTCTAAGATGAAGCCTATAGAAACCCCTACGCTACCCTTGTCAATCGTCTTACGTTCTCGG
This sequence comes from Andricus quercustozae, assembly GCA_932072015.1. Lineage (NCBI taxonomy): Eukaryota > Metazoa > Arthropoda > Insecta > Hymenoptera > Cynipidae > Andricus > Andricus quercustozae. The sequence goes on along the minus strand of CAKNWU010214634.1, from coordinate 5,320 downwards.
CAGTCATACTGTTCACTTCGGTCTACGGTTAACGAATAGTTTTAACAAAGTAACGGCTTCTATCTGATTGGGACCGAAGAAACCCTCTGATTAAGTCGCCTATTTTAAAAGATCAAATTCACAGTAGTTATCGTGATCAAGTCTTGGACTGAATCCCTTCGACTGAGGCTTTCGGTCGTGGCAGAGCAACTTTCCGAATAAAGTCCGCGGTGTTAACTTTCGCGAAAGGACTCATTATCGAATTACTTACGAGTTATTCAACTTATTATTCGGTATAACTCCGCCGGTGTTTTACGTCATAAGCGGAGATCCAACCGACAAAGCATCTTACTCTCGCCCTTTCTTGCTAGAAAGGTACACGCAAGTTTTAATTTATGTAACTATTTAACTCCGTTTTTCTCCCTATAATAAAAGAATTGTTGAACCAAATTTCTCACACTTATTTAAATTCTGAATTTTGACACAGTCCGCATAGGGCTGATAAGTGACACACAAACCCACATTAAATAATTGGTCAGGTCTTACCAGCCTGACATAATCAGCACACTGGTCTCTCTCTTTTCCTATTTTCCATACTATCCTCGCCTTTTGTTCGGGACGTGACACTATTTATTCATAATTTCGTTTTTTTATTCCTGTACCTGTTTGAAAATAGTAATCAGTAATACAGGTTCAAAAACGAGTTATCGTTTTTAAATACACATTTTCTTGACATTGTAATAATTTCTAACCCAAAATGTGACTGAAGTACACTACAAATGACTTAGGTATGTGCCAACCCAAGGATATAATGTATTCTCAGCACCCATTTGTGATGCTTATTCAGCCCTTAGTGTATGTTTAAAGAGTAATTTTTACCAAATAACTTTAAGCTTTATGCACGGAAAATGTCCCAAAATAGGAAAAATATCAGTTTTGTGCAGAACTCGTGCTACAAACGTTCTTTTTTAGTTTGTAATTTTTTAAACCTTTATTATTTTCACTCATTAAGTTAGATGTTTTTAAATATTTTTTACCAGATTAAAATTTTTTAATTAATATAAATTTCCATATTGAAACGATTACTTCGTACAAATAAATTTTGAAGAAAAAGAGAGATCAGCATTTATTTTCTTATTCTCCATCGCTACCTTTTTACAGGGAAGTGCTCTACGTATTTCTCCACTGCGACAGATGTACTGTTTTTGATCAACGTAGGTTGAATCTAATTAGTATTTTGAAGATGTTATTACCATTAATAGATGCTAACGTCTGAGTTTTAAAATTTGTAATTAATATAAATTTCGATTTTAAAACGATTACATCGGTTCAAATCCGGGCTCAGGCAGACTCTTTTTGTTCTTAAAAATTTATTTGTCCGAAGCAATCGTTTTAATATCGAAATTTGTATTAATTAATCATTCAAAAACTCGCGCGTTATCATCTATTAATGTTTATAACATCTTCCTAATATTAATAAGATTTATAATTGTTGAAACAATTATTCTTGTTTAGGAAAAATATTTTGTTCCGTAAGGCATTGAAAGATATAATTTTCGGAAGTTAATTACAACATTTACGAATATCATTATTTAGAAAAAATTTCGATTACTTGCTTCTTGTTCGAGAAAGGATGTAGAAAATTCCAGTTTTTTCATATCTCTTTCACTATGTCTCTTATTAATCTGTACTTTCTTGTCTCAACAAAATCAACCTAAAAAACAAATATCCAGAACGAATATTAGGGTATCAGTTCTGAAATAAATAAATACTGAATAGTTATCGACACATGGTGTCAGAAATTCGAAAAACTAGAATTTTCTACACAATTGAAAAAATGAAATTTCAATAAAGTAGTTGAACTTTTGAGTGTGCATTCGAATTTTTAATCAAGAAGATTAGCTTACTACAAAAAAAAAGGACAATTTAAAAAAATATATATGAATTTAAAAAAAAATTATTACAGTGTTTACTAAAAATGATTGATCTTCAACTCAACAACTGCATCTTTGATAAATAAAATGAATTTCTGACAAAGGATGACAACCTTAACCTTTAAGAAGTCAACTTTTTTCAAATAATTCGAAAAAGTCACGCCATCCTAGGTAATAAGCCTGAAAACTGTAATTTATTATTCTTTTTCGGTAAAATATTTGATTTGATTTGGAGAGTACAAAATAAAGCACACGTATTTTATCATGTTATTGTTTGTTATTTATTTCATACTGAGTTGTCTTCATAGTGTTAGGTGATGCAAAGAACTTTCCTTTTTAATTATTTTTGTTTATTTGTTACATATTTGGTTCATAACCAATTAAAAGCAAAGCTTAAATTTAAGATGAAAATGTCATAATTATAATGATCATAGTAAAAGATCTAAAGTGAAATACTTTTATCCGAAGGACAATCTTGAAACTAATAACTTTGTCATCTCGCATATAGGTAAGATAACGACTACTTACGCATATATTTGTACTCCGATGATGCAATAGAAAATTCTTTGGTTACATTTGTTAACCCAATTATTCACTGCAGCATTAATTAGTTTTTCCTCTGCATTGCGAAAATCAGGATGGTCTATACTTTCGTTTTCACTCTGGCGGTCATCTTTAATTCTATTGGTGAATATACTAATATAATATTTTTATTTTTTTTTATATTCTTAATAATATATGCATGAATTATTTCTGAATTATTTCGCGGACCTACGAACTTGAAAAGCAGCTCTTAAGTTCGGCTCCTACGTCTCTCACTGTAGACATACATGCATGAATAATGTTCCTGGGTTTCCCCTTTGCGCATAATATACTACTAAGCTTCCAACAAAGAAATTTCTTTTTAGCATTATAATAGAACTTTTAACCAAAGAGTTGAATTTTTGAACTACAAAGACGAATTTATTCAAGGGTAGGTTAATCATCAAACTAAAAATCTCAATTTAAAACAACAAGATCATTGTCAACCAAGAAAGATGCAATTTTGACCAGATAGTATGGTTTAATTTTTAGGAAAAGTAGAAGTTGTTTGCAAATGAAATTTCGTTTTTAAATAATGTTCTTTCACATAACAATAATTTCTAAAACAAAATGGTACTAAAATTATCTAGAAGTGAATAACGTGTATCAATAATAAGAATTATGTTCTTTTGAATTAAAAAGAATTTAAAAGAATTCGATGGGCTTTATAAGAATTTCAGGTGATTTTTAACGAATTCAGAACTCTATTATTGTATTTATTCAAGAATAGAATGAAATAGATGAAAAAAATTATATAAGGGAGAAATTGCTTAAAGGTATCAAGACAGTGACATCTCCACGACGATTACTCTAATTTTTAGAATCTGAGGGACGTAAAATGCAACTTTACGCATCTCGTGTGGACAATTAGGGTTTAGAATACTCAGCCAATTCTGATTATTGACTGTCGTGGTTGCTGGCTGACCCATGATTGATATTCATGAGTCTGAGTCGGCAGGACGAACATCGAGTAAATGATAACGATCCTCTGTTACAGAAAGTTTACATATGGGGCCGCGATTAAGATTCAGTAGGCCAAATAATTCAGTTTTCTATTTCCGATGTTCGCTTCAAAGCCGGATAGATCTAGATAGAAAACCGTTTTTAAGCTTGAACGAAAACATTCTTCTAATGTAAGTTCAGACATAGTTCCTGATAGGGCCGCATTAGATTCCGTCGGGCAAACAATTCAGTTATCTGCTTCCGATGTTCGCTTCAAATCGGGATAGATTCAGATCGAGAACCATTTGTAGACTTAAACGAAAACAGTCTTCTAATGTAAGGTCCGACATAGTTCCGCATAGGGCCAGATAAAATGCTATTTTCCATATGTCATCCAGATTCAAATCCGGATAGAGTCGCTAGTTTTCCGTTTAAGATTTTACGAACCGAAAGAGATCCAGTTAGAGACGGAATAAAATCCGACGTGGGTTATTCGCAGATTTATCCGGCATTGTATCTGACTCTGTCGGATCCTATCCGTCATTTTAAGCAGGGCAAACTTTGCATGTTTGCATAACTCAGGGCATATGTCAATTTTGTTGAAAAAATCATTTGGTTATAACAATAATGATTTCTTAAGAAAATAGTTAAATTTGGAAGCAAAAAGATGAATGTACAATTTAGTAAGGTAAAGAATCTTGACTAAGGAAATGAGTTATTAACAAAATTGTTAAATGTTGAACGAAGTAGAATATTTTGAACCAAAACACATGAATTTATGCTCAACGAAGCAGTTGTCTTTTCAGCGCGAAAGAATACTTTTATTTTAAATCGTTCACTTTTTGAAGAACGTGCATGAAGTTTTGACAAAATAGTACAATTTTTCAATAGTGAAATGGTTGCAATACGAATGTTCAACGAAATATACTAAGCTTTTACTGAAAATGATAATTTTTAAGAAAGTAGCTGTAAATTGAACCGAGTAGTTGAATTTGCCATCGAGAAGTTTAATTGTGTACCGACAATGATTAATTTTTAACAAAACTCATGAATTGCCAACTGAATAGTTTAATTTTGGAACGAAAAACACGAATTTGAAACAAAAGAAATTTAAACCAAAATTTTAAATTTTTAAGCAAGAAGAGTATTACTGTTTTACCAAAGAAGGCACATTTTCACCGAAATACACAAATTATCAACCAAACTTTTGAATGAGGTGAAACTTTCAACAAAATAGTAAACTTTTTAACAAAAGAGATAAATTTT
>CAKNWU010214582.1:2731-14063 GCA_932072015.1 Andricus quercustozae | reverse complement strand
CCCCCCCCCCACACACACTTACTTGGTGGTGAGAGTGGGACCTACAGTTTAAGGTGGGTTCCGAACCACCAAGAGCAACAGCTATAAGTACTTAGAGAACCTTTTTCTCTAGAGGTACCGCTCCCACGACTCTCCGGAGATGAACAACTTCCTTGCTAGGCTAGTGTTCACCGCATGGGCCGCCGAGGCTCTTCCAGAGTGCGAGGCGGGAATCGAACCCGCAAGCCGACGGAGTGGGTCCAAAGTCTACGCCTTAACCCCCACGACTATCGTCCCACTCTAGACCAGGACTGTAGAACTTATAATTAGGAATTCCAATCCCTGCGTTAGCAAAAGGTGAATTGTTAAAGCGGAATTAAAAGAATTTCTGTACCACAATTTTTTCTGAGTTTTTCCTAGTAATTTACGATAAAAATCAGTATCTATATGTAATAAAAAACAATTTAGTATACCATCCCGGGAAATAGTAAAAAATTGCTCTTTTACCCAATATCGAAAGTACGTTTGAACTTAAATCCTCGAACTACACTAGATGCAATCCATGTTTCATAGTATGAAGATCCAGTAGGTATAAGGGGGCAGTAATTTCTTCCTATTGCCTTCTGTCTATCTTCAGCATCGAATAATGCGAAGTTTGATTTCGAAGAGCAAGCTGTATTGTACATTATATCCGACGATGGTGCTAAAAATATTCGCTTATTTTTGCCATTGTAATGCTGAACAGGTGAAATTTCATTCTGAAAATTATAAAATTATTTTTTGAAGCGGGTGCAAGGTCGCTCATCAAGAAGGACTTCGTAGGAAAACATACTTCTTCTTTTTTGTATTTATCTTTGGCGGTATTTGTAGAAAATCTAGTAGGGCCGTCTTTTCCTTACCGGTCGTTCAAGTATTGCGAAAGCATTTTTTTTGTTCATTTTGACACCTCAACCCGTACATAAGCATCAAGAACGATTTTTCCTCTTGAAAAGGAATTATATAGAATAAAGTAGTGGCATTATTATAGCGTTGATTATCGGGAATCACCAATGTTATTTTCACGAAAATAGGAGAAAGTATTGGTTAATTCATAGGCGCCAATGACGGACCTAAACTTTTTATCAATACTTTTTCCAATGTTGTAGCCAATACTTTGTTTCATATGATACTTTCTTATAAGGATTGTAAACGTTAAATTTCAAAATTTCAACTCAACACTGCCTCCTCCCTGTAAGAACCAGTAAGCATAATCGAACTGAAGGGCCTATGACAAAGCCAACAGGCGCCTCCTCGGGTTCCGGATAGAGGGTCCCTGTACCAAGAGTTTCTGCTGAATATGCTTAAAACAATTAATAATCAGTCGCAAAAAATTGTTCAGGGATAGTCTTGAAGGCATTAAACCCCAAATGTAGACGTAATAACCGTGCCGAAAGCTGAATGGTACCTGGGTGTCTCAAACGGTGACTCTGTGATACCGGGCGACCTCTCAGAGTATGCAATATTATCCTCGCATGTGGAGCTCTACAAGGATGGACGAACCCTTTTACTTAGCGTGATCTATGCTTTAGGACCAGTAGAAACATCAACATCCAGGTTTCTCTCAAGCTCAAAGATCTGGTTAAACTGGATGATAAGCTTGGTGGAGATTTTTCCAAAGAGTCTGACCTCTGGACTATAAACTGTTGTGTGTATAATGCAGAGAGAATTTTGGCGAATGTAAGTCATAAAACAAAACCAACGGCTGATCATTAGACCAAAATAAGTACAAACAGAGACTGAGCAAGACAGTACGCGTCCCGCATTCAGTGTGGTATCAAGACCTTATGGTGGAAGAACTTTTACTCAATCCACTAGCACTTGGCCCACCTCATATCTAAAGTCGGAAAATCCTATTCTGGAGTAGTTGGTGGAAGGTTTCATAGTACACCTTCCAAAGATGGGCAACTTAGCTGACCCGAAGGATCATAGGTTAATCACTTGTCTGAACACACTGTATAAGATCTTCACAGCTATCCTAATTGAGAGCATTGTTCACTCTATCGGACCTGTGTGGCTAAAAAAGTAAGAACGACGCGGCTCAAAGAAAGGCGTATCAGAATTTCAGGAGAACCTGCTGTGTCTGCAAATACGCAGCATGTTACCAGCATCGTGAGGTGTATAGAGAGATTGATGCCGCTTTGGAGAACCAAATTTTTTATCTCATCTGGAAAACATCGTGACACTAACAACGTCACCTTTCAGAAATGTGTTTTTGAGGTCAGCACGATGAGCCCTCTCCTCTCTTGTCACACATTATTGCCACTATCTCTCGCACTTCGCCATTGCGAAGGTTAATTCTGCGGAAAACGTGGAAATCGAAAGAATAGGGTCACTTATGTATTTCGCATGGATGGTCTTAAGATCTCTTCTAGAAATGCAGAGCAACTAGATCTAGCTCTATGGATTGTCGAGAAATACACTCGGGAGATTGAAATAGAGTTTGGGCTAGAAAAGTAAGCGAAGGTTAATTTGAAGTCAGGATAACTTAATGGCATACCTGAAGACCCTGAGCCCGACGATAGAAGTGCTTTACGACCCCTTGGCGCAGGAAAGACCTATACATACCTGGGCGTGCCATGGATCCACATTCAGGACGTGACATCTATCGAGGATACTCTCCGACACAGATAAAAACGTCTTATCCGACGGATATGGTCTTCCACACTATCGGCGCGAAGCAAAGTATCTACAACGTACATGCTTGCCGTCCCAGTAGTATCCTATTCATTTGGTGTGCTTCCATGGACGAAAACCCGCGCTTCTCCTTACGACAAACTTTTAATTATATATACCATCTACCTCGCACTCGTGAGGCGTTGCCGTAGATGAGCTTTTAAGCGGCTCCATAGGGAGCCAGCGCCAATTTTTATGGATGACGCTGTAAATTAAACCGCGGAATAATGACACGGAGGGAGCCAAGGATGACAGCTCCATCTTTCGTGACAGGCGGATAGCATCCATACTGCAAGCGCCTCGGCATGTTTTTGGCACGCGCGTACGACTTCGAGGTTACGAATCAGGTCTCGAAACATCACCTCCTTTTCTTGGTTCGTTCCTAGAGTCTAGCATCAAAAGTTACTTTTTTTCGATTCCTCTCAGAACACAGTGGGCCAGGAGACCCGGTTTCATGGCCAAAATTCGATTTTTAAATAAAAATTCAAAAAGTCTACGAATTTGTCTAAAAATAGTTACTCGGGGGTTTTTGGGGTCGCTGATTACGAACATGTAGTCGAAAATTTAAAATTCAAAATAGCGGCGAAGATTTTGAAAAGTCTACGGAATTGGCTAAGAATAGTTATGCTTTGCTGAAAACTCTCGTTTTTCATTTACTAATAATGTGAGTGTATTTGATTGCAATTAAAAATTACAGATACGTCAGCAATACTATGAATTATGATAAGATTTTCCACGTTGTGCCTGTCTCATTGAAACAAAAACTGATCAATCAACATATAATTATCATCGATAGTACTTCAATTATTCCTAAATTCAGTACTTTAATTCATATTTTCGAATTTAAACATCGACTTTTGGCCATGCAACCAGCTCTCCTGGCCCACTGTGCAGAATTCCTATTACATAACTTGTAATAAAACTAACCAAAAAAAAACTGAACATTCACGACACTTAGAACAATTTCTTTCTAGAAAGTTCTTCGCAAAAAATTAAATAAAAAAAGAAAATTTCTGAACAAAAGTCACCCTTTTTGATTCCTCTCAAAATTGCTGTTACATATCTTCTTACAAAGGTTACCAAAAATCTCAACCTTTGCTCAACTTAGCAAACCTTCTTCCTTACAAATTTGTTACAGTACACCTACCGAAGAAAGGCAACTTGTTCAACCCAAGAATCTAGAGGCCAGTAACTTGTTTGAACATGCTGTATAAGATCTTTACAACTATGCTAAACGACAGGATTGTTCGAAGAATTAGGCCAGTGCAGTGTGGAGAGAGATATATGAACAATGTGGCTCGAAAAAATATGTAGCAGGCTGCCGAGAGAACCTGCTAAGTGACAGGTGCGTCTGCAAAGACGCATCAGTCCATCAGCGCTGCCTGTCGACGGCCTTAATTAACTACCGGAAAGCTTTCGATTCAACCTCTCATAGACTTATATTCTGTCTATTGGAAAGCTTGAATGTTTCTCCATATATAGTTAAATGCATGGAATGATGGATGCCCCTTTGAAAAATTAGATTCACTATCTCATCTCGAAATTATCGTGTGAGAACGAACTGAGTCACATTCCAGAGGGGCATCTTTCAGGGCGAAACCATGAGTCCTGTACTCTTTCGCATTACACTTGTGTCACTATCTCTCGCAAAGCGGCGACAAAAATGAGTTATTAGACATCTTGACACTGTAGATACTTATAAATACCTAGACGTGCCTTCCAGCCACATTCAGGACGAACATGTTTGCCATCCCGTTTCTATTCTGGTCGTTTGGGGTAGTTCCATGGGCCAAGCATCAGTGCATGTCCCTTAATATCGCCACGCGTACGATCATGCGTATACAGAAGAGCCGACTGATCCTTCATGTACACACACCAACGACTCATACTATCTAGGATTCACCCATGCCATCTCGTAACATATTTTTATAATTCAATGCAAAGTTGACGTTTGTTGACTTCCATAGGAATTGCGTAGTGTATATTTGGCCGTCTTGGAGCAGCAGTCAGTGGGCTACATTCAACTCTTGGCTCATCACTTTTTTAAGCGAAATGCGTCCATTAATTTGGTATATAACATGCTAGCTCTTTGTGGTTCCTTAATGAGGTAAACGTGATAGGCTTAACAACCCAAAGTCATGTCAGGAGAATTCTACGGGACTTCAGTGTTACGAAGTAGCACGGAATGCCTTGTATATTTACGTGTGAAAAAATACAAAATTATACACCAATAACGACTTTCATATATTCGACTTATTTCCGCCTTTTTAGCTGTTTCGGACCACTGTGCAAGGTGATTTATTCGTGCCGTGCGGCCGCACTTCTGACGGTCGTGAAACGTGGAATAGGTGCGATCTACCGCGGTTCTACTGGAAGCCAGTGTCTTCCCCATATATCGCACTTGCTACCCGTGGGAACCTGCGATGGTTGGTTTACCGGTCAATTGTAATAAAATTAATTAATTATATAAGCCACCGGACGCGTTCTTGGGTTGCGAATACAGCCTTCCTGTACCAAGGGTTTTTGCTGAATATGGTTAAAGTAATTAATAAGCAGTCATAGACAATTATCAAGGCACGGTCCCGAAGGAATTATGGGCGACCTTTTAAAGTATGAAGCCTTATCCTTGCATGCGAGGCTCAACAAGGATGGACGAACCCTTTTCCCTATCTGCTCGTGGGAACAACAGTGATAAACCCAAACATAGTTGTAGTAAGTGAGGTTTAAAACAATCGAATGCGCAGGGCTTCCGGTAATGGGTCTGCCAATAATGCCGACTGCCCTAGAGTTGGAGAAGTCAATCAAGACAGATTTAGTGTGATGGACCAGCAGAATCTCAATACTTTTGATCCTCTGAACGAAAAGGTTACATGACGCGAGTGCATGCTCTGTTGATTGACTACATAACCTCTGGTAGAAATTTCAGTGCCAGGGTCCGACAGTTTGCACACGAACTTCGAATCCCGCATCACACATTCAACAAGTCAAAGCTGCAGACCATCATGAAGCATATTGTTGCCAGAATACGGATACTATGTTACGCTAGGATAAGTCTAGAGCTAAGGTTGAGGTGGGTAAGAGAAAATAAACAGTTATTCTGTGACCCATCTCGACTCTTCCAAGATCCTCATGTTAATGTGGATTACCCGTCTAAACCAGAGGATGTCAAGGCATTTTAAATACAAGTCTACAAAGTCTAGTATCCGTTGAAAGAAGGCACAAATAACATAAATAACTTCAAGGAGCTGTGCAGTGCCCTTATAACCGCATTTTCACCTCATATCTAAAGTCGTAAGAGCCTTTTCCGGAGTAGCTAGTGGAAGGATGCACAGTGCTTCTGTCGAAGTTAGAAAACTTAGCTGATCCTAAGAATTACAGGCAAATAACTTGTCTGAAATCGCTGTATAAAATCTTTACAGCTATACCAAATGACAGGATTGTTCGGACAGTCGGACCTGTGTGGTGACAGATGCACGAACAACGCGGTTCAAAGAAAGACGTAGCAGGATGTCGGGAGAACCTGCACATCGATAGATGTGTCTGCAAAGACGCAGCATCCTTACAGCGCTGTCTATCGATGGCCTGGATTGATTACCGGAAAGCTTTCGATTCAACCTCCCATAGACTCAACATTAGGGTGTCCTAAAAAAACGCAATGTTCTTTTTTTTCATGACGCACCCCTTAAACTTGTTCTTTTTGGTGTAAAAATAAATGCATATTTTTCTTTTCTTTTTAAAATAATTTTAAACCGTGTTCCTGGGGCCTTAAAAAGTCCCAAAATTATTAAAATGATTAATTATTGTTAATCTTCGTTAATATAATAATTGTTTGCCGAGGAATGCAACTTTTGATACCATACGCCCAGGAAAAAAATGTTGACCCAATTAGATCAAAAATACTACCCTTTACGGTAAAAAACTACCCTTCCTAGAGCTTAAAATATTATGTTTATTATACCAATGTCATTTTTTTCCAATTACTAATAATGTATAACTAATAAGTTCATAATTTATTTAAGAAATGAAACAATTTCCTAATTCTTCTAAAAAACATCAATTTTACAGAAAACATCAAGCTTACAGGCGATAAATGAGGTATGTAAGATTTTTCCCTGATTCAGTTTTTTTATTGAATGTGTTTTTCTTTTCGAAGGATATTTTTATCACATGCAGAAAATTCTTCAATGCGTCCTTGGATTTCGAGATAAAGTACCTGCAACTGATTCTCATTTTTAGTCAGCGACCGGTTGAAACGTTGCATTAAAGCCGCGGCTCTTTCTGCAGCGTCGTCGACAACTTTTGATGTACTAACGACGGCGAAAGCCTCATTGCAGTGTTTGTTAACAACCAAGAGAGCAGGATCTGTGTTCAAGAATGTCGAATTCAATTTCATTATATCGAAAAATCGAAGGGTTTTTGAAGTCATGAAATCTTCAATATCATTCTTCTCAAAATTGGTCAGATTTTGACCTGAAAGATGTGTTGCGGGTTCGTCTGAGCCTTCTCGCGCTTTTATCGCAGCCACCATTGCCCTCTTCTGTTCGAGTGAAATTTTAGAATCAAAAAACGCCATGGCCAAAAGTTCCTCTGAGAGATAGTTCAAGTGTTCTTCAAACTTTTCGAAACATACCAATTTTCAGGCAATAAATAACAATTGCCATCCACCGCGTATGGTGCTTTGAGCCTGGAGCCATACAACGAATACCTCGAATTGGAAAATCTAAAAAAATTATGGTGAAATTATGGAATGATTTCCACGCTTCACTAAACTGTTTAAGTAATTGAGTCTTTGGTCCAGATGTTGGACCAAGGCATTTTTTGCATACACTTTCGAGAGTTATTTCAGGGGTATGATGTTTGTAAGCAAAGTACTGCAAATCTTCTTGAAAGCGCTATTCCAAACGTACGCATGTCTCCTGAACTCTACGAATATTAACACTGCATGTATCGAGGCATAAGCCTACTATACGGTCAACAATGTCCCATGATTCAACAACCTCTGCTACAGCAGAAGCTTCAGCAAGTCCGGTACCAGACTCCATTTGTGGCACACCCAAGATTTGGAATTCACCAGCGCTAATATCGAGCTGTTAAACAAAATGCAAGTAAAAATGCTGTAAATAGACCCACTGCTCAAAGACCTGTACTTTCACATGACCGCACAGCTAATAATATGTTGGAAAAAATTTGAAAAAATTCTGGTATGTTCTGCAACATGTCTGGAATGCAGTGGAGATCTTAAAATTTAAAAATATTAAAAAATTTCGTTTTTGCAAGCATATTTGTTGAAGATTTTTATTTAGGAATTGGATAGAGCTATCGCGCCGTTTAATGGCTTGCACGGCAGGGAAATGTACACTGATTCCAATGTTGTCCATGAAAGTGAATAAAAATTATATTTCAGCGATAAAAGTCGATTTGAATAATCTTGAGTTTAATGAGACAAGGCACGCGCCACAGTAGTAGAAAAAAGTGTAGAAAAAAAGGTGCAGAAAAAAAAGGGTAGAAAAAAAGTGGCAGGCAGAGGTTTTCCTCAGATGTGTCCATGCCCCTTTCTCGCTCAGCAGGGCCGTCTCAAAACGTTTAGGTGGGCTGCGCCCTTCTCTCCTGATACTAAATTGTAATATTATGATAAGGTATCAAGCTTGCCCCCTTCCCTGCGTCTTGGCCATCTTCCCTCGTTATACAGAAATTGCGCCGCTTTAAAAAAAAACCTCTGGGTCATTTTGACCTCCGTGGGGTAACCAAGGGTTAAACTGGAGTTTGGGTTAAAAAAATGTGTTAAGATTTATTTGGAGCATGGACGACTTGCTGGCATTTCCGAGGACCATGAGCTAATCGACAGAAGCGCTTTACGACTCCTTGGTGTTGGAGAGAACTACCCATACATGAGCGTGCCCGCGAGCCGCATTCAGAACGTAACATGTATAAATGATACTCTGCTATGCAGATACAAACCTCTTATCCGATAGTTTGGTCTTCCGAACTGTCGGCGAAGAAAAAGGTAGCTGCAACAAACATGCTTGCCGTCGCGGTATTACTCTATTAATTTGGAATAGTTCCACGGACGAAGGATGAGATCAGATCCGACAAAATCGTTTCATAGAAGGTTATGCACATGAACAAAAAGCTGGCACCGTACTTCGTCTGTTCCGCGACTTAACATTTAACGCTTTCAAAGTGGTCGCGGCATGCTGATATGAAGCAGCGATGGAGGCTGCTAAAACACTTGGCCTTGGCTTCATTATGAGCCGCTGATAATAAAAACTAGAAATATCTCGTAGGTGAGTAAAACGCAGTTATAGAAAAGTGCCTAAAGTAGACAAGGGTACTTGGGCTGCCGAGTTTTTCTATTTCTGTTTCTTAAGGATTAAGTACCGTTGTCTACTTTTTACTGCCAATGTTCTATTACTGCTTTTTACAGACGTGAAATTGTATCAAATTTTTAAGGCACTTTCCTATAGATGCGTTTTACTCACCTACGAGATTTTTTCCAAGAGGATGCGCGTCATCTTCTACAGATATGTGAAGGATCATTCGATTTCGTATGAGCTAACGTTCGCTTTCCTCAAATCACCCGAATTGAACTCGGGCAAAGAGGATTTCATTTTGGCGCATCAAGACATTCCCGATAAAAGCTGCAGAGCGTGTCTTCCACAACCCTAGCACCTAGGACACATAATATCTAGTTATACAACTCATGTGGGAACAATGTACATCCAAGGACACGAGGCGGCACTAAAAGTGCTTTATTACCATATATATATCCATCCATATATATATCCATCAAATGGAGTCAATTGTCGAGAATGAATATTCTGTTAATCTATGTCAACGAAATTCCGCAATATTTGAACGACCACTGAATAGAATGAATTGATATGTCATTTAAAGAATAAATACCTGAAACTTTTCTCGTACCATGGAACCTTCAAAGGCTGTAATCTCATATGTTGTATCAGTCATCAACGATTGTAAATTGTTAAATGGTGGAATCAATGTCCTGTTCATCATTCGAGTTATAGAATGTGCACTTAGTGCTATAAGAATCATCCACGAGAAAAAACTTTTACATAAAGTAATAATTTTAAACCGGTGATAAATATATTCAGGAATTGAACCTAAAAAGAATATTCGAAACGTTAGAAGTTTAATTTATTTCAAAGTTTAGATGCTATATTGTCGCATCATATTGTGCCAATCTTTTCAGCATTCCACTTCACGACTGAATTATTAAGTTGAAACTTGAGATTTTCTATTTACAAGAATCATTCCCTAGCTCAAGGGCAGAGGGCTTCGGTGAGGGCGAAACACGTTAAAGATAAATTTTGATGAAGCAAACATATAAATGGTTTATTATAATTAAGGTGAGGTATGTTGTTATGTAGTGGCTTGTTGATAATGTGAGAAAATAGATTTGCTACAATCTGTATGAACCCAGTAATCGTTGGGCTTAAATCGTTGCTTAAATCTAGATAAAATAGTAAAATATAATATATAATAGCAAAATAGTCGACATATCATTCACCTAATAATGTAAAACATGCAGTGCACAAGTAAATGATTATGTGATTAGTCAACAGCATATACTATTAGATACACAGCATCTATGATAGAAGCGAAGACAAATAAATGTTAAGTCATACCTATATTCTAGCATCAGATTAAAATATGTATTTTTTCCAAAGTTAAAAGCTTTTAACATGAAGAAAAATCTGTTTGTATGATACATAAATGTATATGAATTAAAAAATTACATAACTGTCTTCCAAGAAATTTTTAACACCATCAAGTTTAGTTGTAAACCTGTACAAAAATCACTGAAACAAATTTCTGACCGATGCGAAAGGTGTAATAAAATTTGCTCTCAAGTTTGAACTTGGCAATTTGTCAGTATAAATTAAAGTATTAAAAATATATACGAATACCGAACATCGGAAGGGAAATTGTGAAAATTTTCATAACCGATGTCACCTAATTGAATTTTGAAATAAGCTATCTTTGAACATCTGGTTTTTATAAACAAATGGAGTCGTTAATCAAACGTAAAAAAATTGTCAAAACTTTAAAGAAGTATAAATATCAGTTTTTGTGTTAGTCAATTTATAAATATTTAAGTCAAAATTGAAAATTAAAAATAATGTTAATAAATTGAATACATTATACCTACTATTTAACTTGAAATGATGCAAAATAGAAATTAAAAAAAAAATTTCGCATTATATTATGTGTCACGTCCCGCGACTAGAGACAAACAAAATAACTTATAACCTTATGTAAAGGTTAAGTTTAAACTGCTGCGCCTCAAATCTTACCAAATTGTGTGAATCAGGAAATTCCCTCTAAATCAATGTGAAACGAAAACACATATTAACTCGCCTACATCGAATGATCTTTCAAATTGTACGATTCGAGTAAAGACACCACCAGGCAACTGTAAAGATTTATTAGATTAGTCGTATGACTCGAGCCGAGATATTGATATAAATTAGGATTTAGCCTGACAGCATCAAATAACTTGAGAACCTATGTGAAGCACCTAAAGGCGAAATATCAACATATAACGTTGAACAGGTCACAACTTGCAACGCATCTCCTAGCTTCTGTGGACCAGTAGAAGGTCAATTAGACGAGCTTTTTT
>CAKNWU010214562.1:472-13423 GCA_932072015.1 Andricus quercustozae | reverse complement strand
TTTTTGTCAGCTGGTGCCGAAAATTCGACAACGAACATGGTTTGTTTCTCGAAGTCAAGAAGAACTATGTCAAGCATCGAGTGCGCAACAGAAACAATTGACGAGAATAAGAAATTCCAATATATGCGGCACTTCTCATTTTCGACGACTGACTCTATTTCCCTAGGAGCGTTTAGCGCAGCGGTATTTGGGCAAATACAGTAGGTAGGTCGTTCCTGCATGAGTTGGAAAACTAGATAGTATATGTCCCAGTTGCTCGGGGTGTGCATGACACGCTCTGTAGCTATCATCGGAAATATGTTGGCTCAAAATTTAGCGTCGGCATGCTAGAGCGGAAATGACACCGTCCTTCAGGAGGGAGTACTCGAAATGGATAAGATTTGATGCATTTGTCTCCCCCTGATATTGAAGTCAAGGCCGAGTGTTTCAGCAGCCACCTCCGCTGCTTTGTACAGAAACGCCCCTTTGCCCACTTATTTGTGTTTCCTGACCATTTCAAGAAGAGGGCCTTGTCCATTTGCGACTATATGTGCTGCACCCAGAATAATCCTGTTGTGAAGTCATTCAAGATTCAGTATTCCGTGACCACCTTTACGGCGTGAGATGTAACGTCGCGGAACAGAAGATTTAAGGTGCATGCTTTAGTTCATGTGCATAACCTTGCATGTTCGTCGCAGATACTTTGTTCCTCGTCGACAGTTCGAAAGACCAAATCTGTCGGATGAGACGTTTGTATCTGCATCGGAGAGTATCCTTTATAGATGTCACGTCCTGAATTCGGCTCTGTGTCACGCCCAGGTATGTATAGGGCTCTCTAGCACCAAGGTGTCGTATAGCGATTCTGTCAACGAGCTCAGGGTCTTCCGGCATGCCATTAAGTTTTTATTTCTTCAAATAAACCTTGGCGCATTTTTCTAACCCAAACTGTCGCCCTGAAACATACCTCTATGGAAGGTGACACTATTAGTGATCACACGAAGTTTTCGAGATGAGATAGTAAATCTGGTTTTCCAAAGCGGCATAAATCTCTATGCACCTCACGATGTGTGGATGAACCTTTAATCTTTCCAGAAGACAGATGATAAGTCTATGCAGGCCATCGATAGGTAACGCTGATAGAATGCAGCGTATTTATAGACACATCTGTCGATGAGCAGGTTCTCCCGTCATCCTGCTACGCCTGTCTTTGAGCCGCGTTGTTCGTACATCTCTCGTCATACAGGTCCAATTGCCCGAACAATGCTATCATTTAGTATAGCTCTGAAGATCTTGCACAGTGTGTTCAGAAAAGTTATTGGCCTGTAATTCACAGGGTCATCTATGTTTCCCGTCTTCGGCAGGAGCACTGTGCGCCCTTCCACCAAACACTCCGGAATAGGCTCTTCCGACTTTAGATATGAGGTTGGAAATGCGGGCCAGATGCTGGTGGGTTGAAGGAAACTTCTTCCACCAGATGGTCTTGATACCATCTGGTCCCGGAGCAGAATAGTTCTTCATGCCTCTTAATACTTTTTTCACCTTCTCGGTAGAGATAGGTAGGCATTCCTCCTCAGGTGTTATGAGGGCACTGCACAGCTCCTTGAAGCTATTTATATTCTTTGAGTTTTCTTTCAGTAAGTGCTGGACTCCGTGGACTTCACTCCAAAAAGCCTCGACCTCCTCTTGTTTGGGCGGGTGGACGACTGTAACTGGAGGGTCCTGCAAGTGTCGAGATGAATCAGACAAAAACTGTTGATTTTCTCTGACCCACCCCTCTCTCTGCTCTAGACTTCTCCTAGCGTTAGATAGTACTCGTATTCTGTCCACCATATGCTGCCTGATGGTGAGCAGCTTTGACTTGTTGAGCGTATAATGAAAGATCCGATGTTAGCGCGCGTGAAAGTCCTGCCAGATGTTATGTAGTCAATGGCACACTAAATGCGGGATGCGTACTGCCTTGCCCAGCCTATCTTTGTGCTGAGTTGATGCGTTCGTCTTTTGGTCTTATGCTCAACCGTTGGTTTTGTTTTACGGTTTGCATCAGTCAAAGCTATCGCTGCATTATGCACACTACAATTGATAGTCCAGAAGACAGATTCTTCGGAAAAATCTCGACGAAGCTCGTCATCCAGTTCAGACAGATCTTTGGGCTTGAGAGAAACCTGAATGTTAATGTTTCTCTAGGTCTCCAAGCTCTTCCTCTGTTGGATGCTGGCTCGCGGTTCGTCTCAGTTTCGTCTCTCTTTCTCTGTTGCCGGCTTATTGTGGCTGCGATTGAGCAGGCGGTCCGCTTATATACCCCTTTTTCAGAGTTCCTTGGCACATTTTCGCAAACGTTTATGCGAAAAATGCGAGAGCTCTGAGTGTTTCTCGCACCACAGAGTATGCAGTCGCACCATGTAATCTTTTCGTTCAGGGGTCACACTGGTATCATAGCACTCCAACACGGCGTCCCTGAGTCGATCCGTCCACCTAATAGTAATGAGATTCTGCCGGTCCACCACAATGACTCCGCCTTGATTGGCTCTCACAACTCTAGGATAGTAGACTAGACATTGTTGTCCGACCCATTGTCGGAGCCCTGCGCGTTCGATTGTTTTGAACCGCACTTACTACAACTATGTTTGGTGTAATGATGGTTGTTTCCACGAGCAGCTAAGGAAAAGGGTTCGTCCATCCTTTTAGAGTCCCGCATACAAGGATAAGGCTGCATACTCTCAGAGGTCGCTCGGTAACACAGAATCACCGTTAGAGACACCTCATCTAGGTGCCATTCAGCTTTGGGCACGGATTTCGCGCCTTCGCTTCGGATTTAATTCCTTCTTTACCGCCCCTGGACAATTGTCCGTGACTGCTTATTAATTAGTCTAACCATATTAAGCAGAAGCCCTTGGTGCAGGGACCCTCTATCCGTAACACGAGGCCACGTTCGGTCGCTTTGTCATAGGCCCTTTGGTTTGAATAAAGAGGATTCGAAAAAATGCATACATATATATGATTTAAAAGATGGTTAAACAAACACCGCAGGATCCCAGCGTGTGTCTTGGGGACACTAAGCGACCCAAGGATGACAGCTTTCTGCATCCATCTCGCAAATTCCTTGGCATATTTTTGGCCCGCTGGTATGGCTTTAAGGTTACGAACCCGTGATAGTTTCGCACCACCGAGAGCACCAATGACAAGGAGAATTACTTTTATTAATTAATTATTAATTATTAATTAGCCAATATTTTGGGTACACTCGTTGCAGCTCCCTTTTAAGGTCTTGATACCCCTCCTCCATTTTCGTTCTCCTTGTCGGCCAGAGCCGGGAATTCGACCACGAATATAGCTCATTTCTCGAAGTCTTGGAGAACGATATCAGGCCTCGAATGTGCAATGGAAACTGCTGTCCGAAAATCGCAGTTCCAGAAAATTAGGCGCTTCTAGTTTTGGACAAGTGGTAGGGTCACGACCAACGCCGTAATAGCGATAAAGATTGTGCATTGTTGCATGACCCGCTCTGGACCTATCGCTGGGAACTTTTTCACATAAAATGCGATCACGGTATTTTTGTACAAGTTTTCGTACATTTTCTTGTCGAGTAGCTGTTGGCGAGGTTTGTAATCTTTGCTTTCTTTACTTCGGCTTTTAGCAGTGAATCATCTAGATGTAGTAATGCACTTTCTTCACTTCTGATGTTAAAATTCAGGCTAAGGGTTTGGACCATTTGCAACGATGTAAGCTGTACTTAGAAAAATTCGGTTATGAAGACATTGGCGATTCAGAAGTCTGCGTCCGCCTTGACGGCGTGAGATGTGTAATTACGGAACGGACGAATTGATACGCAAGCTCGTATGCATATGCATGCTCTTAAGTATTGTGACATCAAGAGCCGTAAGCTCGTTCTTCGTCCATTGAACCACACCAAACGACTAGAGTAGAACCGAGACAGCAAGCATAGTAATCTCAGATTCCTTGTTCAACGCCGACAGATTTGAAGACCAAGTCTTTGTAAGAAGAGGCTTGTATCTGTTTCGGAGAGAATCCTTCTCTGATGTTACCTCCTGAATGTGACTTTGAGGCACACCCAGGTATGTATAGATCTCTCTAGTGTCAAGATGTCTAAACACACTTATATCCACAAGCTCAGGGTTTTTGGGAACGTCAATAATCTTTTCTTTCTTCGGATGAATTTTGACATACTTGTCTAGTCCAAAGTCCATACCAATCCCTTCTGTGTACTTCTTGAAGATATTTAAAGCACTCTGAAGGTTGCTTTTACCAGAAGCATAGATCTTCAGGTCATCCATATTGAATACATGAGTGACCTTATGCTTGCGATGATTAGTGTCGCCACAGAGGTGATGCAAAAAAGCAAAGGGCTCATGGTATTGCTCTGAAAGATGCACCTCTGGAAGGTGACGTTGTTGGTTGTCACGGGATAATTTCCAGATGAGATATTAAATCTAGTTTTCCAAAGGGGCATCAATCTCTCTATGCATTTTACTATGTATGGATCAAAATTCAAGCTTTGCAACAGATATGTGATAAGTCTATGAGACGCTGAATCGAAAGCTTTCGTGTAGTCAAACCAGGCCATTGACAGGATGTCTCTCCACACAGACTCAATTCTTCGAACAATCCTGTTGTTTATGACAGCTGTAAAGATCTTATACAGTGTGCTCAAACAAGTTATTGGCCTCTAATTTTCTGGGTTGGTCAAGTTGCCTTCTTTCGGTAGAAGAATAGTTCGTTTTAACACCAGCCACGGCGGAATGGGCGTTTTCGACTTTAAATATGCGGGCCAAATGTTGGTGTGTAGAAGTAAACTTCTTTCACCAGAAGTTCTTGATACCATCTGGTACTATAGTGGAAATGGTCTTCGTACCTCTTAGTGCTTTTTTCACCTCTTCTGCAGTGATTGAAGGACATGCCTCCTCTAGTGTTATGAGGTTGTCGGAAAACTCCTTTGAAGCGGATGATATTACCAGCATCTTATTTCAACTCGAGTGTTTTCTGGATCCTGTATACTTCTCTTCAAAAAGTCTCTACCTCGTTATGCTTGGATGGACTTTTGACAAAAAAAGGTGATCGCTGCAAAGACGCGATGGGTCAGCGAGAAACGGTTGATTCCCCCTGTTCCATTTCTCCCTCTTCTGTATTCTTCTCCTTGCATCACATAACACCCGTATCTTGTTAACAATACGCTGCTTGATTGTCAACAGCTTTTACTTGTTCATTGCATGATTGTAGATCCTCAGTGCTTGGACGAACTTTAGAACCATTTCCGTGAACGGTTTCCCAGATGTTATGTAGTGAATCACACACTGAACACGTGACGCATTCTGTCTTGCCCATCCAATCTTCTTTTTCAATTGATGCAAGCGTCTTTTGGTCTTTTGATCCATTGTTGGTTTTAGCCTTGATTTGAGCCACATTTTGGAGCTTAGGAGGCACCTGCATGTCAATGTTAATGTCGCTTCCTCATCGTCGTCTGCCGCCTGTTCAAGCAGCGTTTGGGGAAGCGCTCCGCGTGAATATTAATTTTTCAAAAGGTAGGCACGTTGACTTCGCAATGACTAATTCGAAGCTGGCTGAGGCTCTGGGTGTTTCTGGAGCCACAGAGTGTGCATACGCGCCATAAGGCCTCTGTGAGCAGGGATAATGCTGGAATTATCAAGACTCAAGTGTCCGGTCTTATACAGATAAATAAAAACTACACTACATTTGACTCCCGCTCACGCACGCACAACTGTTTATACTGCGCTCCTGATTGGTCCAGCTATAATATTTTATATCTTAAAAACTAAATCTACAACTCAGTTTTACAGAAAGTAATTTTTCATTTATTTGTTTATTTTAATACAGCTATACAGGGTGTCCAAAAAGTAACGAAACACATAAATAATTTTCTAGGTAAAATATTTTTCAAAATGGTCAAGGTCATTCTTGAAGTTACTTTTGACAAGGAATCTAGTGGTGACCTTGAATTTGACCTTGAGCTTAACCTTCAAGGTTATTTCATGGTCAACTTTGTTTTTTTAAGAGGGAACCCCTATTTTTGACAACGGCAATCGAAAGAGCCCGAAATTTTACGTTCAAACATGTACTCAGGTCGTGAGTCAAGGATGACCTTGAACTTCAGCTGTAGGTTATTAGGCTTGACCCAGGTATGGGGCGGGTCCAATCTGTACTGCTTCGGATCAGGTGTTTACGAAAAAGGCCGAGGTCATTCTTGGAATAACTTTTAACGAGAAATCCAGTGGTGAATTTTAATTTGAGCTTTAATTTTACCTTGAAATTGACCTTCAAGGTCAAAAACAGATTTCTAAGTAAAAAAATTAAAAAAATAAAAAAATAATAAATAAAATGTGCGTATTGAATATTAGTTATGCTAGCATCAAACCCACGAATAATAACAAAGTCGATCAAAGTATATTTTTAACTTTCTTCACAACAAATTGGATAAAATAATGAATAAATAAATAAAAATTAAATAACTGAGTAGTTACAAGCTTCAGCTTCGTTATAAATTGATTACAATTCTCATTTTTTTAAACGTTTACCTGCGTTATAAGTTTAACCTTCTTGATTCTGATTGAATTTTGAGTAAGGGTTAGTCCGTAAAGTCAAAATGCAACGCCTCACTGAAAGAGAAAGAATAACACTTCTTATGATGAGAGGTTGGGGTCAAGTGGAAAGATCTCTCAGGACAGTAATGAATGTTTTCAATGAAACATTTAGGGTTAGTAGAACTCCAATTGCACTCTCGACCGTTCAAAATACAGTTAGTAGGTTAAAAAATCGTTCCTGGGCAACGCTAAATATAAAAAAATGACCTGCAAATAACCTTGAAGGTCAAGCTCAAGGTCAAATTCAAGGTTACACTGGAATCCTTGCTAAAAGTTACTCCAAGAATGACATCGACGTTTTTCGTAAACACCTCAGCCGCAGCAGTACAGATTGGACCCGCCCAATACCTGGGTCAAGCCTAATAACCTCCAGCTGAAATTCAAGGTTATCCTTGACCCATGACCTGAGTTTATGTTTGAACGCAAAATTTTCCGCTCTTTCGATTGCCGTTGTCAAAAATAGGAGTTCACACTTAAAAAAACAAAGTTGACCTTGAAATAACCTTGAAGGTCAAGCTCAAGGTCAAATTCAAGTTCATTACTGGGTTCCTTTTTAAATTTACTTCAAAAATGACCTTGACCTTTTTGACAAATATTTTACCTGGAAAATTATTTAGGTGTTTTTTTACTTTTTGGACACCCTGTGTAAGTCAGAACACATGAGTCCCGGACATAAATACATTTAAGTGGACGGATCGACTCCAGTACGACTTGCTGGAGTGCTACGATACCAGCATGACCGCCAACGAGAAGGTTACATGGCACGACTGCATACTCTGTGGTGCGAGAAAAACCCAGAGCTCTCGCACTTTTCGCATCAACGTCTGCGAGACCGTGCCAAGGAACTCCAGAAAAGGTGTTATGTAAGCGGAGCGCCTGCTGTACCGTAGACAGAACAAGCTGGTAATAGAGAAGGAGAGGCGACACTGAGACCAACCGCGGGCAGCCATTCAATAGTGGAAGAGCGATGCTTCAGAAACCGGGGAAACATCGGCATCAAGGTTTCTCTCTAGCCCAAGTATTTGTCTGAACGTGATGGCGAGCTGCGTGGAGATTTTTTCGAAGAGTCGGATTTCTGGACTGTCAATTGTAGTGTGTATAATGCACCGAGAGCTTTGGCGGATGCAAGCCGTAAAACAAATCAACGGCTGATCATAAGTCCAAAAAACGAATGCATGAACTCAGCACAAATATAGGCTGGACCAGACAATACGCGTCCCGCATTCAGTGTGCGATTGACTACATAACATCTGGCAGGAATTTCACAGCATATTGTTGACAGAATACGGGCACTCCCTGACGCTAGGAGAAGTCTAGAGCAGTGGGAGAGGTGGGCCAGAGAAAATGAACAGTTTTTCTCTGACCCATCTCGACTCTTCGAAGATACACCAGTTACTGTTAACCACCCGTACAAACCAGAGGAGGTCGAAGTATTTTGGAGAGAAGTCTATAAAGTCCAGCATCCACTAAAAGAAGACTCAGAGAACATATATAGCTTCAAGGAGCTGTGCAGTGCTCTCATAACACCTGAGGCGGAATGCCCACCTATCACAACCGAAGAGGTGGAATAAGTATTAAAGGGCATGAAGACCTAACCCGCTTCGGGACCAGATGTTATCAAGACCTTCTGGTGGAACAAGTTTCCCTAAACCCACCAGCATTTGGTCCGCATTTTGACCTCACATCTAAAGTCGGATTAGCCTACTCCGGAGTGATTGGTGGAAGGGCGCACAGTTCTCACGCCAAATATAGGCAACTTAGCTGACCCTAAGAATTACAGACCAATAACTTGTCTGAACACAGTGTACAAGATCTTCACAGCTATTCTAAATGATATGATGGTTCGGGTAATCGGATCTGTATGGCGAGAGATGTACGAACTACTCGGTTTAATGAAAGGCGTAGCAAGAATACGGGAGAACCTGCTTATCGACAGATGAGTCGGCAAAGATGCAGCATCCTACCAGCGCTACCTATGGATGGCTAGGATTGGTATTCTGAACTGTCGGCGAGGAACAAAGTATCTGCAACGAACCTGCTTGCCGTTCCGGTAATACTCTATTCATTTGGAGTGGTTCCATGGATGAAGGATGAGCTCAGATCTCTCGATATCGGGTCACGAAAGGTTATGCTCATGAACAAAAGCATGCACCTTAAATATTTTGTTCTACGACTTTACATCTCACGCCATCAAAATGGTCGTGGAATACTGAATTTTGAATTTTTTCACAACAGGATTATTCAGGGTACAGCACATATAGTATGTACAGTAGGTAAAGGAGCGTTTCTGTACAAAGCAACGGAGGAGGATGCTGAAACACTTGGCCTTGAGTTCAATGTCAGGGGTGAGTAAAATGCATCAAACATTAACCATCTCGAGTTCTCACTCCCGAAGGCCTAGATAAAGAAAATACAGGAAAAAAACTTCCTCGACAAGAGGATGCACAGCATCTTGCAAATAAATGTGAAGGATCAGTCGATGTCGTATGAGCTATATTTTTCTTTCCTTAAATCACCCGGATTGAAGTTGTGCACGGAAGATTGCAGTTTGGCTTGCCAAGACGGTGTCAGTCCCACTTTAGAATACCGTGGCCACATTTTGAGCCAAGACATTGCCGATGATAACTGCAGGGCGTGTCGCGCACACCCCGAGTATCTAGGACACATACTATCTAGTTGTCCATCTCATGCGGGAGCGACGTAGATCCAAAGGCACAATACGGCACTAAGAGTGCTTTATTACCATCTCATTCACTCTTACAGCATTAGCCCTATTACCGCTTTGCCAAACGCTCCTAGGGAAATAGAGTCAATTGTCGAAAATGAGAAGTGCCGCACATACTGGAACTTTACATTCGCGACAATTGTTTCTGTTGCCCACTCGAGGCCTGGGATAGTTTTTTTTTTGACTTCGAGAAACGAGCCGTGTTCGTTATCGAATTTTCGGCATCAGCCGACAAAAACATCACAGCTAAGGTGAATGAAAAGTAAGAGAGGTATCAAGACCTTGTAAGGGAGTTGCGACGGTTATACCCGGAATATTCTGTTAAGGTAGACGTCCTGATCATCGGTGATCTTGGAGGTGCCAAGCTAACCTGAAAAGCGTGTCATCCAAATGCTAGCTAGGACGCTTGCGGGTAAAATTTAGTAGGTGGTCGTCCTTGGTTTACTCCGTGTCCTCAGGTTGCATCAGACTTTTACCGGATCATCGTATGGATTTCATCGCAGACTGTAACCACTTATCTCACGGTCATTAGACGTGGTTTCAGCTGAAAATTTATTGCGATTTTGCTTAAACTGCATTTGTTTAAATTATTTGCTCATAACAATGAGAAATATACTTCCATTTATTTTTAGAATACTTTCACATGACTTCAAATTAGATTACAGACAAAAGTCACTTTATAAATGTTCAAAATCATTACAAATTCTCAGACTGCTGTTTATAACAATACCATGGTTACAAAAAAAGTGATTAATTTATTATAAACTCTCAATTAGTGTTTTTGAAATCTGCATTTCTCGATTACAGATTAAAGTATGTGAAATAAACCATTTATGCATTGTTAATGCACCAGAAACTTAAAAAAAAATTATTTTTGCAAAGTTTATTCTTAAATAAAAAAAAAATTATATACTTTTTTAAAAGATCGGCTCTCTCTAAAAATATATACAGAACAGGTAATTATTTTTCAGTTTTCACATAAAATAGCAACTTCGCATGTAGGGACGAAGAACTTGTGGGACTAACTTTAAAGTGATTTTCAAAATCCTTAACTCGAAAACATTGAACTATCTTATTGAATGTTATGGTTTTCAACTCAAAACAAGTTATGTTATCTGTTAATTTAAAAAAAATTTAATGTTTTCAAGATAATTTAGCAATATTTCATTTTGAATTTTTAGTTTGGGACAGATGGGTGACAAGACATTTTCCGTTCTTTTTTGTGTATATATTCTAAACGAAGTCTCACAAGATTTAAAAAAATGGCAAATAATGGGAACCTAAAGTGTTCAAGTTTTTTGGAACTACTCTTACGATTATTTAAGATAATATTTTTTAAACTACCATAGGGAGAAAGTGACGAAGGCGCGCGCATGCCACGTATAGTCCACATTGTTGTTTATTATACTGAATTGCGTCGTTGAATTACAAAAGAATCAAGTTCGTCGGGTAGGCTGTTAGATTCCTGCGTCATCAACTTTTTGGAGAGAAAAAAAGAGGGATTCTACTAGTTTGAGAAAAAAAGTTTGTACAATATTGATATTATTCTAGCGGTTCAAACCTAGATTACTCATTTCCCAAAATTGTAACAATTTTCAATCTGTATCACTTTGCTGTTTTACTTTTTTAGAATCTAAACTCTTTCTGGATCTGTTTAAATTTCGAAAAATGTAGAAGTCAATTTTGTAGAAATTCTTTCAA
Source organism: Andricus quercustozae (assembly GCA_932072015.1). Lineage (NCBI taxonomy): Eukaryota > Metazoa > Arthropoda > Insecta > Hymenoptera > Cynipidae > Andricus > Andricus quercustozae. The sequence goes on along the minus strand of CAKNWU010214562.1, from coordinate 2,404 downwards.
ATAGTATTTAATTCAAACAGTTTAGCAAAAAGAGGAACAAAAAATATCTTACTGGGAAAAAACTGAATGTTTAATATCTTGTATGCTTAACTATGGGATATAGCGATCTTTAAGATATTAAAATTAAATATCTAGATATTAATATCCATAGATCGCTATCCCAAATTACAAGATTCATCACGGTTATCCTCAATTGAGCTCAACCTAAAGTGCTAGCATTCCTACTTTTTTTCTGTTTTTGTTTCTGGTATGCATTAAGACTTTTCTAATATCACAAAGAAAAAAATCGTTACACCCATCTTTCAAAAAAATGGAATTTTTGTCTTTTTGTGATTTATCCCTTGATTTGAACTCAATTAAACATACTTTACGTCCGATTTTTTTTCTTTTCCAAATATGTTAAGACTATTTTTAAACCATAGCAAAAAGGCTGGACCTTTTAAAGAATCGTTTTATGAGTGTTTCTGCAAAAAATAGCACTTTTCGAAGAAAAGAAAACTCATAAACACGATTTTTTCTATCAAGCCAGCACTTGTTTAGCTCCAACAGAGCAACTTTCCTCAGTGCTGTTGACTGTTCATCCACTTTGTAAGAAATTTTACAAACTGCCTTTACAATATTTTGAAAAGTTGCCAATAATTGGCTTAGAATCATCAAATCTGCATGTTCAAAAATAGAACTTTGTCATTTGAACACATTCAGATTCACATCGGGTCGATCTGTCTATCTTTTTTCGAACAAGTAATTTTTTCATAATCGCTGAAAGACAACGTCGTACAAGGTAAAGAACCCAGTAGCCGGACACAGTTGAAAATAAGACCAATACTGGGTCATGCAACGTTACTAATGATTATATTATCAGTATTGACTTAGCTAACGTTGAATAAAAAAAATTCGGCACTAAAATGTTGTAAATAGTATTTCTAACGATAGCTGGAATATTTTTCAATAGAATTAGAAGGTAGTCTGGTAAAAATAATGCTTATTAAGTTTATAATTACGTGTCCTGAATTACCACTCAATTTTGCGAATAGTACGCAGTAGTGGGACAACCTGGCGCTATGTTCGAAAACAGCTGTCTTTATTCTGACCTGTGTAAACATGTAAGCCTTTAGTGGTACGTGAATGCCTTGCATAGATTTTAAGTGAAAAAAGAACAATGCTATTAATCCCAAAATATCGTGAAAAGTGAAAAGTACAATTAAATAAAACAAACTCTATATTATGTAAAGTTTTATTGGGTAGTGCTGCAAAAGTCTATGTAGTGGTAAAAATTCATGTCCATGTCAAGTTAACCTGTAAAGCTTTATTGCTTGTTGGGTAAGTGAATCAACATTTTTGTTAAAGAATAAAACTGAAATTATTAATTTCTCATATCTGAGATTTGTACGAATATTAATTTATTCTGTTTGAAGTATTTATTTTAGACTCTAAACGTACTATTTGTCTTGAAAGATTCTATTATAAACTAGCATTTAATTTTATTAGTTGCATTTAAATATGGATTATTTTGTTGGTAGTACTTGTTATAAGTTCATGTGCTTCAATATTTAAAAATGTATACATAAAAACATTAATAATATAAGAATGGATAGTGTTCGTTTCTCTTATAGTAAAAAAATAGTTATTCTGTAGCACAATTAGTTTGGAACAGTATTGTCTTTATATTACATAATCAATCAAATCAAATTACAGTTCTAATCTAATTATGTTATAGAAAAAATAACTTATTTATTTTTGAGTATTACCTTTCAATTTAATTAATTATATTTCAGGGATCGAAAATTTCAATTCATTGTTTTTTTAGACATGTAAATGTTTTTTTTAAATATTATGTTTTTTTAAATCAAGTCAAGAAGTGTTCAGCCTTTGTATTACAATCAAAGAGTACTCATATTTCTTAAGTTTTAATATGTGTCCGGCTACTGGGTT
>CAKNWU010214561.1:378-14352 GCA_932072015.1 Andricus quercustozae | reverse complement strand
ACAAAATTATTAAATTATGTTTCCGTAGCAATTAATTGCTACTCATTAAATTAGTAAGTCGGCACTACTAAACAGAATAGTAGGATACCCTTACTAATTCATTTAGTAACATAAATCTTACCATTTCATTTAGTAGAAACTGATAAAATTACTAATTTAACAGTCAGATACAATGCTACCAATTGTATTAGTAAAATTTCTACTAATTCGGATTTAGAGAGTAGGCTTGTAATCTAACATCTCAATCTTACTATTTTGATCAAAATCTTAATATCTCAGGCTCAGAATTTTTGTCCTAAGTTTTTGCATTCCTAGTGACTCTCGCGGTCTTAGACATGCAGTGTACACACTTTTACTTAAAGACCTCCTCTAACTGCCCCATCTTGCAACAACCCCCTTTGCTCGCCACCCACTACGCTAATCTCTCGCAGATCTCCCACGGAATCTCATTAGAAATTCATAACCGTCGCCCCACCCTGTTTCCCGGGGGCAAAAGGAAAAAAAGGACACGCCATGATACGAAAGAAATAAGCAGGCAAAGTACATTAAAAATTAATTACTTCGCTGATGGAACCTAGAAGTGCCTAGTGCTACATATATATATATCTATACGAGCAGCTCTGCTTATAAATCTGCGTATTCAGGAACTCGACTGTATCGAGATCCAAGCTTGACTTCCTGTTTTCTTTTCTCAATATTTTCTAATTTTTTAAACGCTTTCTGGAATTTTAATAACTTCTTGATTGTAATTCCATTCCAATTATTCCCCAAGTCCATCATCCTCTGCTTCTTAAAAGCAATTTCTTTAAGACTTTGCAGGAGATCCTTATCATTTCTTTAATGAGGGTGTAATAATTTATATATGGAGCATTATTTCTCAAGTGTACCCTAGGGTGGTCAATAAATGTATTGCACATTTTTTTTACTCTAGAGGGTGCCCCCTAGGGTGGTCCCAAAATTCAACTTTCGATTTTTGGTGATCGATCAATTCGTTAATTGTGTCATTATTTGCAGAAAAGAATAACTTCTTACGATTTACAGGGAAAACATTCGTAAAACAAATAAACATTGCTTAAACAAATGAAAATTGTTTAAAAAAGGGCTAAATATTCTTAAGAAAAAAATAATAATCTCAACATCTGTTAATGGTAACATCTGTTAATTCTATCAATTACGAAAAAAAATTGTTTAAACAAATTAAAATTGTTTAAATATTTACCAAACATCCTTAAAGAATATATTACTCTGAACATTCGGTTATTGTGTCATCATTTCAAGAAAATAATAACTTTTTACGATTTTAAGGAGAAAAAATGATTTCAACAAGTGAAAATGGTTTAAATAATTACAAAATATGTTAACCAAGAAGCAATAAAAGGGAATTGGGGGGGGGGGGACAAAAAAAATGAGTGGGACTTAAAAAAATGAAAATTCCGAAGGTACGGGTTAACATCGAAAGAACGGAAAAAATATTACAGAATTTATTTGTCAGAAAAACGAACAAATTCATCAAATTGACGGAGATCGATCGCCAAAAATCGAAAAAGAAAAATTTCATATTTTTTACCATATCGGTCAATATTAAGACGTGCGCAGGGATTTTGAATGAGAAAAGCTCAGTTTTCGGAAAAATGAGTAAAAAACTACTTGGTATTTTTTTTTTATAAATTAAATTTCAGCGACTAATTTAGACAATTTTCAAAGAATAATTTCCTGTCCATAACTTTGAAATTTGACGCCACAACTATCTTTTGTATTCTGCCCGGAAAATGCCCCGAAATATGCAAAATAGCTGTTTCATGTAAAATTCTTGATAAAAACGAGATTTTTTTGTAATTATCTCAACATAAGTTTGTTGTATTCTATAACTGAAAAGTTTGCAAGCATTTTTGAGCTATTTTTAAATTGATTAAATAATAATAATTTTTTACTTTTTGATTTGCCCTGGTAATCGTGATAAAATAGTATTTTTAGGATTAATGACACACTTACTGAATTTTAGAAGTAATATTTTTTGTGGAAGACGATTTGAAACTGTTTAAACAATTTACATTTTTTTTAATTTTGTCTACCAAATCATGAAAACGTAGTATTTTCTTGAAGCAATTACACTCTGAATGAAGATAGGAGTAATATTTTTTGTTTTTGAAATTTCTTAATGTTTAAAAAATCAATAATTATTCCCCTCCGACTATTTATTAGGAAATTTGCGAAAATTTTAGTGTTTTAAATCACTTTACACCATGTCGCTTATTCTAAAGAAGTTATACTCAATTGTTTAAACAATTATTATTTACGTAAAAAAATTTTTTCGTTATATCACAAATAGACGAATTAACTGCTTCATTAATACCACAATGATTGAGGTATAACTTGTGAACGAAATATTATCTTAAAAATTACCGACATAGCGTCCCACGAAAAGCCAGAAGTGAATGACTAAAAGTGGCTTAATAAACAATTTATTAATCTCTGAAACAACAAATATTGTTCCTAACATCTATTAAGTATGTAATTAGTTCAAAAAATCCTAGCTTCACATGATTTGGTGTTAAAAAATTTAAACAAATATAATTTGTTTGAACAATTACAAAATATCTTCAATAAAAAATATTCTTTCTAACATTCATTAATTGTGTCATTAATTCCAGAAAATACGAAATTTTCATGATTTGGTAGGAAAAAAAAATTGAAGCAAATATAAATTGTTTAAAAAATTGAAAATAACCTAACAAATATATATTATTCCTAAAATTCACTTCCTGTTTCTCATTAATTTCAAATCATACAAAAAATGTATGCAGAAAAAATGCAAAAAAAGCCCGTCTCAAACATGAATTTTAAATAAAACTGCTATTTTGCATTTTCGGGGCATTTTCCAGGCACAATACAGTGTTTAGGGCGTCTAATTTAAACGTTATGGGGTGGCATCGATTCCTGGTATATGTCTTGAGAAGTAACTGCAATTTAAGTTACGAAAAATTAATAAAAAGTACTCCCTCCCTCCTATTTTTCAGAAACGAAAGCCAAGCTTCTCTTGTTTAAACTTCCATGTTCATTCTTCTAAGTGTTGTTCTTCGATGCTGGAATTTAGTAGACTTCATAGCAACCTCATAGTGCCCATCAAAATGGGACGGGTGGATTGAAATTTCACGCGTCTGAAGCTAAAAATAAAGCGGTGGCTTGGGACTCTTCAGAAGCATCAGCTAACATTTTTTGAAGTTGAAGATCAGCTCTAAGGAAGTTCTTTTTATTATCACTGACTAATGTTTTACATACGCCTCGATTGGCACGCTGCGATGAAGCTAATAGCTATGTAGGCGAAGACTACTTCTAGCTACATGAACTGCTCGATTGGTGTAGCAAATGAAGATAAAAATTTAGCCTTCATGAGATTTAAAGCCACGTCCTTTATGCGTTTGAAGCTTGATCGATCTAGCGTAATCGACGCCAGTGTTAAAAAACGGCCGTCTAGATGGAAGTTGAACAAATGCAGGTAAGTCAGCCATAAGTTGTTGAGAAGCCTCAGTGTTCTAAGGCTAAGCTGAGTGCTCCCATGAAGATAATGACGATAAAAATCCTCGATCACAAGCTTGTTTAAAATGAAATCTGATTGTAAAAGCAAGGGATGTGTCTTATCAAATGAAAGTAGAGAATGCTTTAAACGTATCCCAACTCGGAGAAGTTCGACAACCAAAAATGGATTGAACGTCAACAGATGACTCAGTTTTAAGATCTTATATTTTTTCTTCGAAGTTGCAATTTCTTCGAAAAATACACGAAGCCGTTTATGTTAAATCAACCGCAGATGAGCTTGATGAAGTTCAAAAAGAGTGATGTGAGGTGATGTTGGTCTGGAACGATGGTTCACGACGTTTCAAAATCGAAGATACAAGGCGGTGACTGGAAGAAGATGACCCAAGGACGAATATCGGGTAAATAGGTAGCCGTGTTTCTTTTTACAGACCACAAAATTGACCGTCACTAGTTCCTCCATGTCCTCTGAGTGTTGTTTGGAGGTTCCAATCGACTAGAATCTAGATGGTCAGTCGTCTGAAATAGGCAGCAATTCTTGCCAATTCCACCCGAGAGGGAAATATGACAAACCGAGAGCATACAGATAACGCGACGCGCAATCAGCTGGATCTTCTTTGCCTGGAATATGATTCTAGACAGCTGACGTAAGAGTGGTATGAATCTCCGGTACTCGATTTGCAATGTACGTCTTACAACGCGAAGGTAAATCTGCATTCCAAATCAGAACAGTTGTTCAATCCGACCACATGTGGAGTGGAGCATTAAGGCTTAGAATGCTCTGAACATATGCAACGAGACGAGCCAGAAGGACTGAAGCACACAGTTCAAGGCCAGGAAGCAAGACCATTTTTACAGGTGCTACCTTTTTCTTGGATGCGATAATCACCAACCAATAGTCTCCAATCGTCTACACTGATTTAACGTAAGCAACAGCTGCATAAGCCCATCCTGAAGCATCTCCGTAGCCACAGAGTTCGTGTGAGCATCCTGAAGATCCTAACCCAATCCATCGATGAACTCGAACTGATGAAAGATGTTTCAAATCCTCGCAGTATCTTTTCCAGCGTTGACAAAGTACATCAGGAAGCGTGTCATCCCAAGAGATTTTCAGCTTCTAAAGTCCTTGATGAAAGATCTTTATGACCATAATTACAGGTGATAACCGCCCAAATGGATCCAACAGATGTGCATAACGACTGGCAACGAGACGTTTTGTGTAAACACCATTGATAGGAGTCAGATCAATCTTGGAGATGAAACAATCACTCTCAGGTCTTGCCAGGTTAACCCGGGGATCAATACTGAAGTTTTAGAATGCCAGGAAAGATTTGACCATAATATTTGAAGGTCCTTAGAAATTTTTTCTGAAAGCGCAGGTCAGTTCGCAGTCCATTTCCTTTGCCTCCATGAACATCCTAGGCAATGAATCGTAAAGTGTTGTGCCCTCCTCCATATTGCCAACCTCTAAAAAGACATCGACGAAAACATTGTGTTTGATGACTACAGTAGCTAGAGGAAACCAATGCCCCTTATCAAGTTCGAGTTACTGAAGGATGCGAACAGCCAATCATAGAGCACATATTAAAGCATGAGTGACAGTTGTACGTAGATAAATCTGAACAATCTCGGCAGGAGTCGTGCGCTATAGAATTTGCTGGAGATCCTGATCATCCTTATGGACAAAAACTTGGCGATACATCTTCTCGACATCTGCTGAAAAGACAATAGAATGTTAACACCATTGAAGCAGGACATTCGAAATATTCAGTTACAATTTAGGATCCGCATGCAAGTAATCATTTAGTGATACTCCTCGACTTGAGTTTCGAGGACTATTGAAAACCACTCTAAGATTGGTTGTAAGACTTGAGTCTTGTCACATACCATAAAGTGAAAGAAAAAATGACTTTAAAGCAATTCTTGGATCAGAAGACTCACTGACTTTAACCATATGCTAAAGCTTTTTGTACTCCTACGTGGTATCGGTGTAAACATCCTGAAGTTGGGAATCCCTTATGAAACGTTGATCAGTGCGAAGCAGCATCCTAAAAGCTGAAGAGTATCAATCTCCTACCTTTGTAAGATCATTCTTAGTTGGAAGATGCACGACGTATCGTCCCTTTTTCATCCTAGAGTGAGTCTCTAAGAAATGCTGTTCACAAGCTTCCACTCCTGGATTCCTAAGAGATTTTGAAGGAACTACTTCATGATCCTCTCAACATTTTTGTCGGTCAAATACAATTCATCAAAACTACAACAATGAAATGTGCTGACTCGTGAACCTTTTCGACGGCTGAATCGATACAAATTTAGTAGCTGTCAACACTTAAATCATATGAATCATAAGAATGCTCGAACATTGACAGTTTGACCGGAAGTCGTAGTCACAAAGACGATCGTGGTGGTTACCAACATCGACGTTGTTTCATCCAGAAACATCTACATCACTGAAACTGCATGAGAATTAGTCTGCGAAGGTGGACCAGTGAATGAACTTTCAACAGGTTGAGTTTGAATATATGATGATTAATGAAGAATTGTGTGAGGCTTTCCTTGACACAATTGACACACATGTTTCGAAGCGCAGTTTTCGATTAGGTAGAACGCAAGGCAATCAATGCATAATCTTCTTTGAATTACGAATTCCTTCCTTTATGATACGATTTAAGCTTAAAACTGTAGACATGACATCAAAAAATGTTTTTCTCAACACTTGAAACAGTTTCTATTCTGAAGCAATTACTTTGACGGTTGTTCCGTGACTGCATTGGTGTTAGCAGTCGTTTATTGCGACAACTTCTGTTGCTTCCCAAACTTTCGTTTCTGATTCTGAAATTTCAGTGATGATCGCGAAGAAGCCTGCTTACTGGATCCTGTTCTTCTGAATTATCGAATGATGTTACCCAATGTCGAAGAGACTGATGATCGAGATGTTCGACGGTAAGATAAACTTGAATTGACGAACACTATCTTACCGACTTATTTAAAGAGTCAAATGTCTCCACTTAATCAGTGGTTGAATTATAAAGTTCTCTCAACTCGCTTGCTGATTCTGCTTTTATTGGCTAAAGTGAAAATAGGCCAGATAAATGATAATTGAATTAGGACATTAGTTACCGAAATGTGACGAACGAGTTGTGCAGCTCCCCCTGACAGAAATGTCTTTAAATGTTGAAGCGTGTCTACAGATGACAACCCCGAATTTGAGTAAACAATTGACCCAAAGAGTTTAACGATATTTGACCATTCTGTAAAGACGCCCAAGAATTTCGGTAATTCTATTTTTGGCATTTAACGCGATAATGAGAACACTGGCGCGACTGGTAAATTTGACGCTCCCGAATATGTAACTAAAAGCTTTCAATAGCATCTAAAAAGTTTCCTTTTGCTGTCACATAAGCTTCCGCAGTTTGACTATAAAGATCCGAAGTGAAATACTAGATGCTGCTGTATGAATCGCATCTAGTTCTTCTCTAATGCTTCCATTTGCGACATTAACAACCACATTGGTTATTTCCTTCACTGATGCCGCATTCACAAACGACATTTTAATTCGATTACACAGTCCAAAAAACAAACAATTTCAATAGTTATTATCTCTATGTTCAATAAAAATCGTTCACCTGACACCGAGTTACTTATTTGCAACGAGCTTTGAGTCATAAACATTTGTTGCACTTACGGGACCAATTGATAGACTCACGTGATTTTTCGTATAGATTTTCGCGCCTAAACTCGCGAGCACAAATTGATATCAAAATTATACGTACAACAGTGTGCCAGTAATTCCAAAATTTTCATCAATCGGTATTTTTCATTTGCCTTTCCTTATAACTTTTATTCCAGTTTTTTTCACCTGAACTTGTTAATATTATTGCCTCTGTTTATTTCACAGACATTGACTGAAGCCTCAAAAACAAGGGGCCACTGATTCTGCTTCACGCGAAAAGGTATTTAAATCCTAACCTTTGCGACTTTTAAATTAATTTTCTCGCAAATTATGAATTTGATAGACTTTTCATTAATTTTCATTAGTCACTCACAATTTCTCACTTGAATATTAGTTATTACAAAAAATAGCTGTAAAAGTCACTACTTCTCAACAGGCGAACTGAACAGAACGGTAGCCGAAAATTGGAAAACAACAGCGAGAGTGCGTAAATTTGTGAGTGTGTGTATGAGTAATTGAAATAAGACGTGTACGTGTAATTAAGAAGATAAAGACCAGAAGCCGGCTAATGAAATCAATATTCTGACGTTGCAGATGACTGAAGAGGAATTCAGCAAATTAATATATAAGTACATGAAGCAAAAAAAATTATAAAAACTAATGATATTACTTGTAGATCGTAAACAACTTGAAAGATATTAGTTCAAAAAAAGGCTATGTTACAGTAGTCAGTAAATATCCTGTAAACGTTTTGTTTTGAATTGCAGCACGAATTTTTTTGCAGAGTCTAAAATAAAAATTTGGAACTACATAGTTTTTACTATCAGTGATTGCTATAAAGTCTAGTATATAATAAGAGATTGTTTAACAAAATTATTCTTTTTGTTTTTTATTAATTATATGTTCAGAAATAAAAAGCTAACGAAAAGTTGGAACTTTCAGATAAAACCGCAACTTTCTAACATTAATCCAAGAGAAGAGAATTATGAACAATAATAATTTGTTTATTACTGGTAATATACGTAGTAGAGGGTTATATTTTTGCTTATACTGCTTGGAAAATTTCATCAAATGCAATCAAATAATAATAATTAGGAATGAAAATCTTGAAACCTATTAATTAATAACAAATAATCCTGGAAGATCGATGAATGGTTATGTGGGTAAGAGGACACAGCGGGATACTATAGCTGAAGGGTCTGCTCATTGAAAAAAGGTAGCTGCTACACGAAAAGTTGCCATTGGAAATTTTCCTCTGTTCAGAATTTGATGAATGAGCAGACCCCTGAGGTGATTCGTTAGCTATGGTATTCCAGGGCCATAGTCTCCTCACACCCATACTACCATTCGTCGGTCTTCCAGGATTATTTGTTATTAATTAATAGGTTTTAAGATTGCTATTCATAATTTTTATTCGATTGTATATGTTGAAATGTTCCAAGCAATTTAAGACAAAATATAACTCTCTACTGCGTATATTACGAGAGATAGCATAGTCATGTTCAAATGCATTTTACGTTAATTGTTATTAACCCTCCAAGGACGAGTTTTCATCTTTTCGCGAAGGATATTTTCCAAACAAATTTTTGTACATAAACAAACGGGGGATAATCTTAAGCGCAATAAAGTAATCTTTATCATGGAATAAGCTGTGTTTTTATGCGATTTTTTGCGAGTAAATGACCAAAATGTGCAGCTGTTTTGGAGGGGCCTTCATATCGTGACCGGATAGTATTTTGGCCTGAAGGTGATGCTGCTGGAACCTTCTCTAGTTCCACAGTTTTATCTGAAGCTGGATGTGGTTGTTCGTCTGAGTAGGTGTAATGTAAGCTGACTTAAGGCGGTCCACATTAATGGCGGTATTCATTCTCTCGACTGTGACGACAAATGTTTTGCTTTCTGTCCATGTCGTGCTCCTCTAATTGACCTTAGATGTAGGAAATAACTCTGGAGTTCTTTGGCGTAACCCGATGATGTGTGTCCTGAGCCATTTGATAAACATGGGACCACAAACTAACCAGATAGGCGGAGTGGTTCACCATACAAAAGTTCGGCAGTTGTTGCTCTCAAATCTTCTCGCCAAGCTGCTCGAAAATCTAGCAAGCCGTTGAATGCTGTATGAAAGGTATTAATGCAAAGGTGTCGAGTCCCAAGCAAGTGATTAATTTCCTTGACTAATTGAGATTCAAACTGCTTCTCTTGATCTGTCGTCATATGGAGGGGTGTGCCAAACCTGGCAATCCAATCAGCAAAAAGATTTTGTGCCGCGCTGGGTGCTTAGACATCGTAACCTGGTAAAACTTCAAGCCATCATGAGAAAGATCAATATAGGCAGAGCAGTACTAGTATCCTCTTGAAGGAGGTAAAGGCTCTATGAGGATGACATGTATATGTTCGAACATTTTGAAAGAAGAGGCAAACGGACCCTATGGTGATGAGACATGTCAAGGAACTTTGGTTTTTTGAAATTGGACACATACGCGAGCCCATTACCTGTAGTGGACCTTGATTGATAACCAAATATAGCATTTTTCTATCAGCCTTATCGTGGCCTTGATTCCTAGGTGCGATAATTGATGTAACGAATTAAACGCAACTCGTCGTTGTTGCACTTTTTCGAGCTGCGTGGTTGATGCCCGCTAAAGGTATGTTTCTGATACCTGTGTTCTCATTTCGCGATTTTGCAAGAGCCCTGAAGTTGATTGCGGTTAAGAGTTCTTTGATTCTGGAAAGAGCATCAGCGATGAAGTTTTCACTTCCCGATATGCGTCGGGTATCAGTAGTGATATTGTCCGATGAATTCCAGGTACCGGAATTGTCTTGGAGAACGCTTGTCACTGTTTTAGTGAAAATGCAAAAGTGATAGGTTTGTGATCCGCTTATGGTGTGAAGGTCATACCTTATACAAACCAACGTAGTCTGTTGGCTGTTTTTGGTTGCGGATAGTTCAAAAAGACTTGGACTTTGTCTGAAAGGGTTCTAACACCATTCATAGAAACTTCGTAGCCAAGGAACTTGATAATGCGTTCTACTCATATGCATTTTGTTGCGTTAATCAGAACTCCGCAGGTCTTGAACAGTCGAGTACTTGATGTAGGCGGAGTTTTGTGTTCGTCTTTAGTCTTTGACGCCAAGAGAAAATCGTCGATAAATCAGTAAACTAAATCGAGATCTCTAAGTACTTCACTCATGAAACGTTCGCAGGTTTGCGCTGCGTTTCGAAGACCGAACGACATGTGCGGGAATTCGAACAATCCGAACGTTATCGTGATGGCGGTTTTATGGATGTCCTCCTCGGAAACTGGGATTCGATTTCAGGCACTCAAAGGTCAATTGTTGTGAAGATCCTCTTTCCGTGGAGAGATTCGGTGAAATATCCTATGTGGAATTCTGGCCACATGTTAGAGATGATCGCCATTCACTCCCCTTTTTGGGTAACATATGTAAGGTTGAAAACAAGTTTCTATTTGCCTTACGAGCAATACTCATCTCTTGCGTGGTTAGAATTCCTTCGAGGTTCGACAGAAACGGGTGGACCAGGTAAAAGCAGGGCGAAGTTCATATGTATATTGCGATATATAAATCGTTGGCCGTAACGAAGAGGCGGAAAGACGACATGCAAGGGTCGCTGGCCACCATCAGCGCCGGCCCGGTTCGTTTTCTGATTTATAGGCACATGGTTGGTTGCACTTCTTAGCGTCACTGCAGAAAGTTTCATGGTACCAACAAACACCTTCTTGATTGTTACGGCGTGGTCCGCTTCTGCTGTGATCTCGAAAACGGCCATGTGATGTAGAAGGGCTCCGATTTCGTGAGCCCGATGACATTTCTGACAACGTCACTACCACTTCAGCAATTCTAGTTGTTATGAGGGCCAGCTGCTGAATCAGGGCTTCTAGTGGTGATGAGTTTGTAGATACCTCGATAAAATGGATATTGAGCGTTGCTTCCGCGATGGCAACGGCGAACTGTGACAGCTTGTCCAGCTGGGCCTGGTCCTGTGTCGCCAGGATAACCTGCAACGACGCGAAGGACAGTATCTGGAAAAACGTTACCGGCAAGGCGCGAAGATGCCCGAGGAACTGGGATGGTCCTCGATCGCCTATTTTCTCATGCTCGAGCAAGCGGTGTGTCTTTTGATCCTGCGAGACACTTAGTCGATTAATGAGTTTCATGTTTAGTCTCTGATATGTTCATTCAGGTCCAGGTGGACAGGTTAAAATGTCGTGCACTTCAGCCGCGAGTTTTCATCTTGGTTCCCGGCAACGTAATTGAACTCTGTTTCGTCTACATTTACTCCGACGTGCGCGAACTGTGTTTCTACCTGAGCGAACCACGTCTCTGGATCTGCCGGCCTAAAAGGTGGATATGATTGTGGACACTTTTTGAAAATGCACTTTACAAATTATAATCCTAACTAGACTCAATGTCACTGTACCAGAAAATACGCAATTTTCACCTCGTTTCTTTACTTTCTTTTTGAATGTTTCAACTTATTGTCCGATCGCGAAAGCACTTAAGGGACACCACATTGAGGCTGATAAGGTACATAAATAATAATTTTAAAAATTTACTTAACCACACACTATTAATTAAGAATGTTGGGAGCGAGATTTTCAGAGTTTGGGAGTTTGAGAGACGAAAACAAACTGAGGATTCAAAGTTGAAAACAATCAGAAAAATTCAGAAAGAATGGCGAATTTCACACCTATATTCTATGATACAGTCACCGTTATAAGTAATAATCAATTGGTTAACCATTTTTTTTAAACATCGATATCAAACTTTAAATATTTTATTTATAATAAATAATTTGTACTACAAAAAAAATGGCGCCAAAAACTTGTAAAACACAATTTTTCACTTATGGTGGTATTACTTTCTCGTTTTTTTTTAATTCTTTGTCAAATACGAAAATTAAAAAAAAAATAAACTCAAGATTAGGCTATACTTTGAAAAATCGTAATGTTCTTAATTTTGGTACTATTTTTCAGCGGTTAGTCAGTTGCTTATAAAAAAAGTTTAGCACATATAAATAATTTTCTTCCGAACTTTGTTTCATAACTTTTCTGAAAAATTGCATTTAATATTTCATTTTATTATGTTAAAGGTAATCAAAGTTGTGAAGTTAAAAAATGAATATACAAGTACGAATAGTAGAAAATTTATAAACAAAAGTGTTTTCTAATAAAATAAATTGGTTTAATAATTAATTTTTTTGTATCATAAGAAAAATAAAATGATATTTTAGAGTAAGTAATAAAGAAATAAATTAAATTTTGCTGGTCTATTATTTTCTTGCAATAATAAATATAAGTGTGACAACATGATAATATTAAATTATTATATCACAGTTCCGCCAAATATTTTTTTTCTTCCTCTAACATATTAATTAATTTTTCTTATCAAACAAAAAAAAAATTTAATAAACTCCTTTATCTATAATAAATAGTTCCTTGGATTAAAAAGCACTTCTATTTATAAATTTCTCTACTATTATTAATTGGTTTTATTTTTTTATTTCACAACTTCGATTACCTTTCACATTAATACAGCCAATTTTAGAATTCACGTAGGTATTTGGTAGAGTTGTACTTGTTATTTTTTAATTGTTTACACAATGTTGTATTTGTTTAATTTTTCTAGCAAATCGTGAAAAGTTAGTATTTTCTGAAATTAATGACACAATTAACGAATGTTAAGAATAATATTTTTTTGTTTAGCGTTTTGGCAATCATTTTAATAATTATCATTTATTTAAATCATTTTTTTCTCCTGTCAATCGTTAAAAGTTATTATTTTCTGGAATTCTTGACGCTGTTAATTAAAATTAAGAGTAATTTTTTTTTTGTAAAAGACGAAATTAAATGTAAGCGAATAATAAAGAAATTTGAAAAAATTAAAAATTGAATAATTAATTAAGTGAATAACTAAAAGTTAGAAAAAAATGGTTTAAAAAAATGATTATCTACAACAAAAATTAGGGTATACGTTTTGAGTTCAGAAAATACTGAATAATCAGACACATATTTTAAGAGATTCTTCAAAACTAGAATTTTCTCCACCTTTCCAAAGGAAAGGCACAAGTGAATAAGTATTTATTGTTTGAATAATTGCAAACTAACCTGCACAAAAAAATCACTCTTAAAATTCATTTACTGCGTCAATAATCCCAGAAAATAGTAACTTTCCAAAATTGGCAGGGAAAAAGCAATGTTTAAACAAATTAAAATTGTTTAAATAATTGACAAACATCTTTAAAAAAATATATTACTCTCGACATTCGTTAATTGTGCTATTAATTTCAGAAAAATAATTACGAAATATCTTAAAAAAGATATATTCAGCTTTACGTTCATCAATTGTTCATTTATTTAAAAAAAAAACAACAACTTCTTACGATTCAAAGGGGTAAGTAAATTTATTAGAACAATAATAGTTATTTGAACAATATAAATGTGGTTAAAAAACACATAAAAACTTGTCACTTATCCAATAAGAATAATTCATGTTGAAAATGTTTGAAAAAAATACCGTCTTTAGCATGTGAAAAGACTATGAGAGATAGTCTGTTGTCTTATTTTCTTTTACGTCTGGGAGAAACCAACGAATGTGAAAATTAAATCATACTTCGACGACTTCCAGACCCGCAAGTCTTCGAAATATGATTTAATTTCCCCATTCGTCTTTAGCATAAATTTTACATAAAACTCCTATTTTTATAGTTTTTCATTTTTGTGGGGAATTTTCCGGGCACAATACAAGGG
>CAKNWU010214496.1:769-10912 GCA_932072015.1 Andricus quercustozae | reverse complement strand
TTTTATGTGATTCTTCAGAATATTTTTAAATTCCTAACATTTTGTACTAATAATAATTATCTGAAGTAATATTATGATAAAAGAGAAAACATTATAAAATAATTTGCGACAATTTCACTTTGATAAGCAAGTTATAAATTGGCCTTCTTTTTTTTCAAACGGACCTCCTAAAAAATTTTGCGGATGGGGCCTACACATTTCTAGTTATGCCATTGAACTTATTTGCTTACCATTTCAAATAGTAAGGCTGACAATCTCGCGCAGTGCTTATTGCAATGCGAAAAAGGAGATCTAACTCACTTGAAAAAGTAAAACTCACAGTCTGTGCTTACTATGTAAATTAGTTATTCATAAAGCTTACATGTTCAACTGTACTATTTCAAATAGTTATTGAAGCTTCTTGTTCTAGCAATCTTTCTTTTTACTATTTGAAGTAGTAATGCTGACTTTAGGTTTTGTATATTTTGCGATAACTATCTCATACAGTATCAGAATAGTTATTTGTGATACAAGTGCGCAAAATAGGTGATTGTGTGCGAGTGTGAATTTTGCAGCATAAGCCAGAGGCTCAAAGCATGAGTCGGTGGTTAGCGCACGAGCGAAGCGAGAGTGAAAACGTAGACGAGTGCTTCGAGCCGCAGGCGAATGATGCAATCACGCGAGTTAGCAATCATCTATGCGCACGTGTATCACACGCTATTTTTTGCAAGGCCCGTCCGAAATAGTTGTGTTAGGAGGAGTTAACGGAAAACACTAATCTTGAAAGAAAAGATTTTTAAATTTCGTTAACTACTTTTTTGAAAATAAAAGTTTGAAAAAAAAATGTTGAAAAAAAATTTCTGAAAAATTTTTGTTTGGAAATGAGATGTATGAAAAAAAATATTTGTAAAAAAAAATGTTGAAAAAAAATTTATGAAAAAAAATGTGGAAAAAAATTTGGTGAAAAAAAAAATTTGTTAAAAAAAAATTTTCGAAAAAAAAAATTTTGTCGAAAAAAAAATTAGGAAAAAAAACTTTTTGGGGCTTATGCCCTTTTTCTGTGCCAAATTTTGGGGCTTATGCCCCTTTGTACGACGGACGAAAATGGCTAAGAAACCTTAAAAACAAAACTTCAATCATTAAAAGATTTAATCAAGTTAAATAAAAATTTATTTCAAGAAGATACCAACACCAGTGTTAAAAGTTACCTGTGCCAGTGTCTAAAGTACCTCATCTCGAAAGTGCGCATGCGCAGCTTTTTCACCAGTGCCTAAAGTAAGCCATCTTCAAACTGCGCATGCGCGAAAATTGTTTCGCGCACAGTCTGCTCAAATAAGGTCCTTTAGACACCATTTAGAAGCATGAAAAGGTCAACTTTTGAGGTGGGTGTTGCAAAAACCATTTTAATTGTTTCTTGTACAATGTGAAAGGGTAAACTTCAAGTTAACAATGCATGAAAGTGAATCTGACTATCCACTTTTTTCGGTGCTTTCATTAATTCTCATATTTAATATTTTTTAATTCTCTTTAATTCTTTAATATTCTCATATTTATTCTTATATTTCCGGAAGATTAATAAATAATTCTGGTTCAAAAGAATAAATTTAAAATTGCAGGAGGTTGTGAATATCAATGGTGCAACTGCACACGGCAACTAAAAGACGAGAATCTTAGAACATATCTTTTCCTTTAGAATACACGTTGAATTATTTTAACTTTCTTCGAGTATTTCTAATTCTGTAGAATTCAAACGATTTCTTAGAATTCACTTGTGGTCCTTTGAATACTTTTGAAATTTTTTACAATTTCTTGAAACCTTTACAGTACGCCATAAATTGTTTTCAATTTCTCCAAGTCTTTTGTATTCTCTGAAATCTACTCAATTCTCTGAATTCTTCTAAATTTTCTGAATTCTTCTCAATTGTCTAAATTCATTGAATTCTCTGAACTCTTTCAAATTATCTGAAATCTTTTGAATTCTGTGAATTCTTTTGTATTCTCTAAATTCTTTTGAAATTCTATGATTTTTTTTAAATTCTGTGAACGCTTTTGAAGTTTGTGAATTCTTTTGCACTCTGTGAATTCTTCTAAACTCTCTTAATTCTTCTTAATTCTTTGAATTCTTCTCAATTGTCTGCATTCTTCCGCTATTCTCTGAAATCTTTTGACTTATTTTTTATTCTCTAAATTCTTTTGAAATCCTCTAAATTTTGGAATTCTTTTGAAGTTTGTAAATTCTTTTGCACTATGTGAATTCTTCCGAACTTTCTAAATTCTTCTTAATTCTTTGAATTCTTCTTAATTCTATGAATTCTTCCGCTATTCTCTGAATTCTTCCGAATACTCTGGTTTTAAGAGAGTTCAAAAAAACTTCAAAAAAAGTCAAAGGAGTACATGTTGATTCTAGGAATTCGTTTGAATTCTACAGAATAGAACATACTCGATGGAAGGTAAAATAATTCTACGTGTATTCTAAACATTTTAAGAGAATTTAGAAAGTTCAAAAGATCAGAAGGGGTTCAAAGTAACTTGAAATATATTCTAATAATTTAAAGATAATTAAAAATCATAAAAGAATTCAGTGGTCTCGTAAGAATTAAAAAATTCAGAACAGTTCAAATGATTCAGAAAATTTCAAAACAATTCAGATAATTGAAAAAAAGACAATACAAAAGAATTCATAGAATTGGAAAGAATTTCGGACATTTCAAAATGTATAAGAGAACGCTATTATATGAGAGTCAGGAAGACACTCATATATAGCATATAATTATATGCAACCTACAGTTATAATATAACAGGAATATTTCAGAATCTTTTCTCAATAACAGCTAACCAGAGTATTTTTTTAATCTTCCGGACTTATGAGAGGTTTGCAATTTTGTATTTATAAATGAAACTCGAATTGAACGGCTAACTTAAATTTGCATAAATATTTTACTTTTCTCAATTAATGAAAAACCCGACCTTAAAATAGGTTGCAATATTATACTACTATATAATGTAGTATTGTTACCTTACTCAAATTTAAAACTTGTTAAGAATTCTCTTAACAAATAAAACTGGCAATAAATAAAAATGTTAATGAATAAAAATGTTAATTTTTTAAATTGTAATAGGTTCCCGACATTATATTGGGTTGCAAGTTTGTAATCCAATAATGATACGTTTATAGTATTAATTAATACTATAAACGTATAATTATTTCAAACAATTGCAATCAATTTGCACTATTATTCTATTTTTTCACTCAGCCATGGTTGACAAAAAATCGACAGGAAACAACTGCATGTTCCATATAAACAATGGGTTTGCAAACTGCAAGTTGTTTTATAAGTTCGAAACTCTATTATAATTTTTTGCAAAAGGTTATTAACAAAATTTTTCATTTATCCACAAATGAACACATTCCCGAACTTGAAGTTGATTCCAAATTTAAATGTTGTACCATATTAGATAATCGAATTCTATAATATCCTTTTCAATTTGCTGAAATATTACTTTTTTGAGCACATATTCAATAAAGTGTGTTTTTCTTAAAATTTTAAATTATATAATTGTGTTTTCTTAAAATGATGCTGACCTCTGACAGGGTTCCCAATCGACTTTACTCGTTAAGGAAGTATGTTTTATGTAAAATCAAAGTTTCAAAAATATTGGATTTAATACACATATAAGACTTTGTATTCAATTCGGCCGTGCTGACTGGTCAATTAATTTTCTCATACCCGTTATTTTGGATTTTTTCAAAATTATCAACTTTATACATTGTCACTTTTTTCACTGTGCCAAAAGATGCAACTCCCAGTAGGAACTATGGGTGTACGTTAGATTTCGATTACATTTCAGAAAACTATCTCCTTTCGAAATGTTTTACTCAGTTTTCCTATTTAAATAACATGGGATCAAGTGCAATTCGCGATAACTTCCCTCTTACTGAATCCTGGCGACATTTTAAAAACAGCTTTTTTCATCATGTTCGTTTGCACTGAGACTATAGGGGCTGTAGTGCGCCGGGTTTTGAATAATGCATGAAATTTGTTCCCCGGAATCGAATCGCTCCTCGTCACCGACGGCACGAGAACAAGAGAGCGGGCATAAATCTAAATAATTTCAGCCTTCGAATTTTTATTATTCCTAAGTGCATATTCATACGTCGCCTTCCACAATACAATTCAGGACGCTGACCTAGAATACTCACAGATGCACTCTCGACGCTCATTATTTTCGTATAAAACTGCTGGTTTTACCAGACTCTTGGATAAACTCACTGGAAACTTTTATTCTTTCCAAATAAGTTACTATAAACGGCAAATTTTTCATTTGTTATTTAATCTGTTATATTTACTCTTAAATGAAAAAGTTCGTATTTTTATGAGTTTGGAATGTAACAGATTCTTGTTACCGACATTTACCGACAACGGAAAATTTCAATAGTTGTGTTCCACTAAAGAAGGTTTTTTTCCGTAGTGAAGTATTTTTGATTACAGAGATTGACCGACAATTAAAGCAATTACTAAAAAAACTTAGCAGCTATTGCTGATACATTTAAAGACAGATTCTGTTACCAAGATTTATTGACATCAGAAGTTTTTGATATTTTCGTTCTATAAAAAGAAGGTTACATTCATGGAGACCTGAAAATAACTCAGATATACATAACACATACGCAAACGCATATAGTGTAAAATTAAACAAGTTTTGGTAAATTTTGATAGCAACAGGGTCTGTAGTTCAAACTTCTACTGTAGGGGATACCAGTACGAGGTAGATAGAAAAACTTTTGAAGTTATAGCATTGATAAATGATGAACGTATACACCGAATGAAAACTGGAACAATTATTTTAAAGATAGCACTGCCATCAGATGAATTATATTATCCATTTATCCTTATATTTTATACGTTTTTAATATGTTGTCATTTTATTCAGCTGGTACTCATCTGGTACGAAGTGAATATTTGCATTTGAAGCTTTTCCGATCAGTTGTCGAAGTACATTACGTATAAATTCATCAAACAAAGTATGTTGCCCTCATCAGTATCCAACACATACTAACATGATTTTTTCGGTTCTATTTCTGTCCCCATACTTCCCCACCATTGACCGAACTATCCGTTCACGACACGAAGGCCCCTCCAAAACAACTTCACATTTTGGTAATTTACTCGCAAGAAAAAAATCGCACAAAAACAAAGCGTATACCACGATAAATCTTACTTTATTGCGCTTAAAACAAGTCCCCATTTGTTTATGAACAAAAATTGGGTTGGAAAATATCCTTCGCGAAAAGATGAAAACCGTGGTTTTTTCGCGTCACTCTGTCCTAACTTGACTTTCGATGACGACATCTTTGAACTGAACTATGCTATCTCTCGTAATATACGAATAACAATTAGGAATCACAATCTTAAAACCTATTAATTAATAACAAAGAATCTTGGAAGTCTGATGAATGGCAGTGTGAGTAATGGCAGTAACTACCCAAGTGCGAAGTTCGATACGGCCCAGCACTGGCCCAGTATCGGCAAAAATATTGCCGAAGATCGACTGCCAATATCGTGCAATTGCTGGAATGATAACTATGGTATGCACTTGGCGGCGAATTCTCGTCCAGACTCTGGCTGCCATCACTTATGTGTTACTAGCTGCCATTATCGGCTCAGCAATGGGTACTGATATCGACCCGATCTCGGCTGCCAATATCGTGCAATTGCTGGAATGATAACTATGACATGCACTCGGCGGCCAATTCTGGCCCATACTCTGGCCGCCATCACCGGAGTTAATTTAAAAAATACTAAAAAATCATTTAATTGTACATATTTTGTTTAATTTTAGCATCCACTACTGCTATACTCTCACGACATGACAAAAAGGTATTTAAAAAATAATTATTAATTGATTGCGAGTATTTTGACCTTGAATATTAATGGGTCCTGGTGAAGAGTGAATACATATATTACATTTTTAAATATTATATTACAAATAAAATTTCTAACGCTACGGGGTATCGAACCTACATCTATACCTAAATCTATCGCCTAGCAGTCGGGAGTCTTAACCATTGCGCTAAACGTACGAGTTGAAACTAGATGAAAAAGCCATCCTCGTAAGTTACAGCTCAAAAAAGTTCAAACACCAACTATAAAGTCTCCTTTTCTAATTAAATATGTATTATTATACTACGTTATGTAAATGTAAAATATACGAACTGTTAACAGAAATATAAATAAAATAATTTTTCTTCCTCCCCTAGCCGAAAGTACGTTTTCCCGGCTGCATTTCTGTCCGGAAACAGTGGCTTTTGCGGCCTGCTAGAGAACGCGATCTCTGATTGGCTGCGAGATTTTTGTGGCTCGCTGACTTAGCAACTCTCACTCTTATTGTGTACTGAGCCTCCGAAAAAATGTATCTTGACAGGTGAATGCAAAAAAGAGAGCGTCGGTGTGTTCAACCTCAAAACTGATGGTTTAAGGTTATTGCGATTTTTGTGCACAACAAATCTGCACAAAACCTCAAAGATGATCGACTTCTTGTCTGAAGATTCTGCGGACGAGGAAGAAATGTTACGAAGAAATAAAAAATGTGTTTTTGATGCCCGCCCCGACCAGCAAAACCTCGGCTCCGCCTCGCCTTTGCAAAAGTCGGGCAGGCGACCGAATCCCATGTATCCGCTCAGCTGACCGAGAGCAGCGGCGCGACGACACTACGTACTTTCGGCTGGGGCTGAAGAAAAATAGTATACTATTTAAATCAATAATTTATATCGATTTTTATCGATTTACAGGAAATGTAATTTTTTATGAACATTTGAAATTTTTAACGACGGAACTTAGAAATTTGATCGTGAACTTTGACAATTTTTTTATAACAAATTTTTTGAAACTTTCGTGTAAGGTTTGGTTTTTAGGTGTTTCAGACCATTTTCCAACGTTTAAGACATTTTAGAACACATGATAGAACACAGTAGCCAGTACTGGGCGAATGGCCGATTATCTGTACTGGTGACCAGTACTGGGCCAGTACTACGCCGGTGGTGAACCCCGGCGGAGTGTGGAAATTTCCACCCGTAGTAAAAGTAACACTGGGCCAAGTGATGTGCCTTTGCTGGGCCAAACTCCGGCTTTTCCTATTAAAATATGTTTAGCTAAAGTAAAGACGAAGTTGGGAACAGCAGTGCGCAGAGCTTGTGCCGAACTCTGGCTTTTACTCTTAAAACATGGTTTGCCGTAGTAAAAGTCACACTGGGCCCAGTGATGCGCCTTTGTTGGGCCAGACTCTGGCTTTTCCTATTAAAGCATGTTTTGCCCGAGTAAAGACAAAGTTTGGAACAGCAGTGGGCCGAGTCCGGGCCAAACTCTGGCTCTTTCTCTTGAAACATGGTTTGCCGTAGTAAAAGTCTCACTGGGCCTAGTAATGCGCCTTTGTTGGGCCAGACTCTGGCTTTTCCTCATAAAACATGCTTTGCCGTGATAAAAGTGATACTTGTTCCAGTAATGTGCCATCACTGGGCCAAGCATCGGTGGTAGATCGACAAATTTGAATAGCCAATATAGGCAGACAGTACGGGCACAACACTGGGCCGATTGAATTGCCAATATTGGCCCAATAGCATTAGCTGATTTTTGGCTGCAGAAATTGAACCAAGCCTGGCCGTGTGTTCAGTTCCTGCAATTCGCACTTGGGTACTTTTTTTCAATTCGTAGACCCTTCAGCTATGGTATATTGCTGTGTCTTCGCCCTCACACTACCATTCATCGGTCTTCCAGGTTTATTTGTTATTAATTAATAGGTTTCAAGATTGTCATTCATAATTATTATTCGATTGCATTGTTTGAAATTTTCTAAATAGTTTAAGCCAAAATACAACTCTTTACTACGTATAATATGAGAGATAGCATAGTGAAAAAACCACGGTTTCCATCTTTTCGCTAAGGATATTTTCTGAAACAATTTTTGTACATAAACAAATGGGGACTTGTTTTAAGAGCAATAAAGTAAGCTTTATCATGATATAAGCTGTGTTTTTGTGCGAGTTTTTGCTTACGAGTAAATTACCAAAATGTGCAGCTGTTTTGAAGGGGCCTTCGTATAGTGAACGGATAGTAGGTGGGACTGACGTTATAAATGGATTTTTACTTACGAGGACTTAGCTAATTATTTTGCACATTATTTTTAATTATAAAATACACTTCTCGCATCAAGTCGGTAGTTGGACGTATACTTTGAACAATGAATCATACAAACAATAGAGTAGCTTCGGAAAATGGATTGAAACTTTTTTTGACGAAAGGCATACATCTAGAGGGGTGAATGATCTTAAGGAAAGACAATTACAAGAAACAATTCACGTAAGGAAGCTAGATATTTTATGTGTGCCTGAAACAAAGAAAAAGGAAAGTGACAGTAGCGTGATAGAAAATAGGGAGTTAAAGCACGGATTCGAACTATGGTCAGGTATAGATAGTGAATCACATGGCAGCCAAGGAGTTGGTCTGATCATAATTGATAGGGCAAAACAGGATGTCAAGGGGCATAAAATTGTATCTCTCAGATTGTTGTGGGACAGAATGAAAGTGTGAGTAAGAAGATTCATTATTTATCATAGCGTGCTACGCCCCAGTTGATGGTGAAAGATGTGAAGTAATACACGCCTTCTGGGATACTTTAAATGATACTATATGCACTTTCGATTCTGGGGAATAAATCGTTCTAGTAGGAGATATGAAAGGATGGGTTGGAGTCCAACGCGAGGGTACAGACAGGATATTTAGCAAAGGGCTTGTTTATTACAAATACTTGGTTTAGGCACTGAGTGATCCTATTATATGCCTGGTGCAGAGGCGATAGCCATAGTATGATTGACTTTGTTATTGCGGATGAGAGATTGAGACAGCCAGTAAGAGATACAATGGTTATGAGAGGTTCTGAATGTGAAACGGATCATTACCTCTTAGTTTCAACAATTAACTCAGGTCAAGGATGGAGAAGAAAGGGAACTAAAAAGAAGAAATAGACGGGAATCAAGATAGAGCATTGATAGATAGGACTAGATAGGACAGTTCGGGAGAGGCTAATACACGATAAAGATATAGAAGGCGCACGTACAATGTTCCAAGAAATCATTATTAGCAGTGCAACTAAAGTGTGTGGCTCTTCGAGAGAATAAGACTAGAAAATGATTATAGGGACAAGAACAGAACAATAAAAATACTAGTTAAAGAAAGCGAGGATAAAATCAAAGTGGAGGAAGAGAAAAAAATGCTAAACGCTTTCGAAGAAAAATAAGAAATTATTTTTTTTTGCAATTCCACAAGGACAACAAGAAAGGAAGTAGTAGTTCAGGGTTAGTCGGAATTAGGAATAGAAAAGGTGAAATGGTATGGGATACAGATGAAGTAAAAGACGTTTATAGGGACCATTCCGAGAAATTATATGGAGGTAAAGCTATGGTAAGACCGCTGATGTAGATGGTATTTATGCCGAAAGCTTAACTACGGTGGCGAATGTAGATCTAACAGACTGTTCGAATTGATAAATTTATGTAACGAGATGGGGGCAGTTCCAGATAACTGGAAAAATACGATTATGATCCCAATATACAAAGGAAAGGGAGATAAAAGCAACTGCAATAATTAAAGAGGTATCAGCTTACTGTGTACCATAGAAAAAATATATTCAAAAATACTTATTCATAGGGTAATGAAAATAACAGAAGAAAAGATCCGGCAAGTCCACTGTGGATTTATGAGAGGAAGATGTTGCGCGGGTAATAGTCCGCGAGCTGGGTATATTCCCGTATGCATTGAGAGTGCCCCTACTAAAAACCTGTCATTCTTATGTATTTTGATCCCCTGAATCCGAATCCACAACTAGATTTTTCGAAAAAGTGGTAGAAATTTGTTTAAAGTGCAATTGTTTAAACAAATTATCAAAAAATGTTTTTTTAACGGGTCAAATTTTTTTTAGATAATATGGCCTATTCCAAGACGAAAAGGTCTCTTGGAGTTTTTTCATAGAATGCAAATTTCAAAAGTTATAAATTTTTGATAATTGAAAATGTAACGTTTTTCACTAATTTTGATTGCTAATAACTTTTGATCTAATCAATATTTCTTACAATGGAAAAAGCTGTTTATTCTCTGAATCTGCATCTACAAA
>CAKNWU010214467.1:869-11682 GCA_932072015.1 Andricus quercustozae | reverse complement strand
AAAAAGGTTTAAAATTAGCAATACTTTTTGCTAATTTTTGGTTAAAATTTTACTTTAATAAGCAACATATCTTGTGAGTTTTATGCGGGCTAAATAATTTTTGTGGCCAGGAGAATTTGTTTTCATACAATCGAATTTTCAATTTGTTCTCGCAAACAATTTCAGATACAACAAAAATTTTAAGATAAAAATTTGCACATCTAAAAAAGTTCTATGCAAAATACCTCTTGTTCTTTTGCGATATCTTTCATCGTTTAAGAGGAAATTTCAAAAATTACAATTTTAGACAAAAAATCTCCCGGAATTCAAAAATGGCTTAGCCCGCATGTAGCAGATACGATATCTTCCTAATATAGGCTGAAACTGTAAAAAAAATATGAAAAAAAAAATAAAAAAGGTGGTTTCCCAGAAAACCATTTATATTCTTTTTTTTAAATTTTGAAAAAAATGAAAAAAAATATTTTCTGGAAAACATCACCTTTTTTATTCTTCAAAATATTTTAAAACTGTTTCTGCTAATAGAAGAATGGCAGCCTATCAGCTTTATGCAGGCTAAGCCATTTTTGAGAAGAGAAGAATTTTTTTCCTAAAGCTGTAATTTTTGAATTTCTCTCGTAAACGATGCAAGATATCGCAAAAAATACAATACGCATTTTTCATCGAATTTTTCTATGCGTGCAAACTTTTATATTAACATTTTTTCGCATCCATTTTTGCGAGAAAAAGTAGACAATTCGATTTTATGAAGAAAATATTCTCCCGGCCACAAAAGTTATTTAGCTTGCATAAAACTCACAAGATATCTTCCTTATCAAAGAACAAATTCAACAAAAAATTGGCAAAAAACTTAAAATAAATAATAAAGCGATAAATATCCCAATTAGGTCAAAAGTTATAGAGGTTTAAAGAAAACATTTCGAATTTTTTTAAGAACAAAACACAAAATTTAAACACACTGGAACCTGGATTTCCGTAAACTGGATTGTGCGTTCCTAGAACTGATGGCCTCCGCATTTGGCGGGGCCGAAAGAGAGGCGGTGCTCAGTCAAGCGTGACAAGCAGCATGAGGGCCGCACTCTCAGCGCATTAGATGCATCAGGTTGCGTCATTCATCATCATGCTAGTTTAAGTTCGGAGACCCTGGATTTGTGTCAAAGGCCACTGCGGGCCATGCCCGAAACTGTGCACATATCCAGGTTCCAATATACACATAACTTCGTAGAAAAAATTTCTTTGCAAATCGGAAAAATACGTATCGTCTAATTTCCTCTAAAAACCAGCATATTTATTCGCCGAGCGATTTGTTACTTCAAGTGTAGAACCTGTCTGATTTGAAATGGATTCAGTCTCTACAAGTTGTACCTAAAAAATGTAAGTCGTCGGCCCTGGATTGCAAAATCTTTGGGTATGGCCTTACGAAAACAAAAAAAGTTTCGGAACTCTTTTTGTGTCACTTTTATGAACACTTGTTCACTTTAACGCTTTTCCCTCACAAACATTAACATTGAAGACATACAATATTAAACGAAATAAGTTAAATTTCGTGCCCTCCCCTTGTCGCGACAAGATTATATTTACGTGTACTCGCTTTACACTTGCTCGGTCCAATTTTCGCGCTGTCACATCCATCGAGTGTCCAATTACGTGGTTTCCGGTCAAATAAAGGGTTATTTAATGAAAGAGCGCGCGCGCAAATAAAGCCGACAATCTGGCCACAGATGAGAAAGAAAGAGAGAACGTGATATGAGGCATATTGGGAAAAATCAGTAAATAAGTAGAAAAAAAAATATTATAGTGCATCCAGTTGATCAGCGCTGGGCATAAGAGCGCTGTCAGCTGCGTCTGGCTCCGATGTTTTAATTAATGTATCGATACTGGCTTCGCCATTTATCGAACCGTAAAGAAATATTCTGGTGTCCATGTCCACGTGGGTCGCACGATAATAATTAGGAGACTTGTAGTCCGGTTTCGAGCAGATGAAGGCGACGAAGAAGCGAAAGAATCAACAGTTATATCAACGTGTATTACACTGGTAATTGATCCGTATTTACCAACATCGGAAAGATGGACGTAAATCAATTAGTTTCAGGATCAAAAAATGATCACTCGATCTGTTTAATAATTAGCCAAGATTCCTATTGAGTTTATTTCATTCTAATTGATGGCACTTTTATATTTTAATTAAAATTGGCCAATCATTAATAATTGCCCGGACATGAGCAGCTACCTTTCCCACACTAAGTATGCGTGGATTTTTTTACGGAATAAATTTCAAACAACATACGTGGTAAAAGTGATCCCAGTGTCAGGTTGACCGAAAGCGAGAAAATTGACCACTAGTATGTACATTAGGGTGGACAGAAAAAATTCGAAATGATTAGATTCATTGGTAATAGCTGTAAAAAGTTTCTTTGTTACATCACGAACAAATTTTGAAACCAAATTTCAAAAAATCATCCAACATTTCGACGAAAAAGTTTTTTCTTACTTTTTTCCATCTAATGTTTTCTTTTTTTACGGATCCTGTAAAAACGGATTTTTACGGATCTTGTGTGAGCGTGGCTTATGTTTTAAGATCCGCAAAAAATAGAAAAAATGTTTATAGGGTCTCAAAAAACCTCATACGTTAAAGATTGGATTTTGCGAGTCTTTAGCGCTAATTATTATTTTTTGCGGTTTCTTTCAGTACAAATTGTATCCAATACACAGAATATTACCTTCTACTGGTAATTATGTGTTTAAATACATTTTTTAAAGAATTTATTATTGCTTATATTTTCTCTCAGATTTTAGTTAGAAAGTCGCAGTTTTTTCAGAATTTTTTAACTGGCTTACATTTATTACATTTTTATTTATTACATGTATTACATTTTTTCGAAATAACGTAAACACTCTTTTGCGAATGCTTTAAAAATATTAATTTAGAAAATAGCTATCTCACAGTAGAGATAAAAACAATGAAGGATGGAATAATTAGGAATGAGTGGGAGTAATGGGTTTGTTAATACCCTGTAAAAATTTTGTTTTTGAATTACATTACAACACCAAGTTTATTGAAGAGCCTAAAACAAACATTGTAACTGCGACCACTTTACTATCAGCCCTCCCCACCCCTCCCCTGAAGAAAAAAAGTTGCCATCGATGATAATATACATATATGTATAAATAAATTAAAAAGGTCCTGAGTGATCAATTGCTATAAAGTGCTACATGATGTAAGAGAAGATAGTTCTAAACAATAATACATTGTTTAAATAAATATGTTATTACCTTCAATTAATTATTATCTCACGGTAGTTAAATGTTTGACAAAAAGTTGGAAATTGTAGAGAAAACTGCCACTAAATAGCACTAATCTAAGAAAAGCTATTTTTAAACAATCATAAATTGTTCACACAAATACTTGGTTACTTCACTTTAACTGAAAATTTGCCAAAAATGTAGAAATTTCTGTAATAACCCCAACTTTCTAGCATTATTAAAAAAAAATTATTAAAAATAATTATAAGCTGTTTCAACAGTGATGTTTGTCGACGTGAATTAATTAATTCCTTACTATATTTTTAGAAAAAACCGTAACTTTCTAGCATTATTCTAAGAGAACATTCTTATAAATAATAGTACATTATTTAAACAATTATTTTTCTTAATCTTAATTGATTATTGCCTCGCTCTAACTAAAAAGTGGAAAGACAGTTAAAATATTCAGAAGAAACCGCGACTTTCTGACTCTAGGAGAAAATTGCTATAAACAATAATGAATTGTTTAAGACATTTATTTAAACATCTAATTATCAGTAGAAAATAATATTTCATATATTAGAAACAATTTATACTACAAGAGACCGCAAAACAATAATAATAAGCGCCAAAAACTCGCAAAACCCAATTTTTCACTTATGGGGTTTTTTGCGACTCTACAAAATATGTTTATGGGGGTTAAATCCAATAAGTGATTTTTAATCCATATTGTTTGGCTGATTGTGAAGAAAAAATTTGAAGGTCAACTTAATATACTTAATATTGACGACTTTGAATAAAATTTACAAAAATGTATTTTTTCTTATGGGAACTACATGTTAAACTTCATGGGGCTTGTGCGATTTCTAAATATAATTAAAAAAAAACGAATTTATTTTTTTGTCGATTTGAAATAATTTCAGGGGTGGGGGTATATATGAAAATTAAAAAAAATTTTGAGTTTAAAAATTTGATCCGTTAATTTTTGTTATTATACCATTTTGAGACCCTCTTATGGGTCCCCAATGAATTCCATAAGTGTTCGTTGAGAATTTCATGTGATAGTAAGTTTGCTGATCACATTAAACAAATACTTTTTCCAAAAATAATCATGACTTAGTTCAAGTTTTTAATTTCTGCTCTATTTGTAAGTATTTTCTAATTGTTTAAACAAAGTAAATTTCTTAAGCAATTGTTTTCTTGTCATAATGGCGAACTATGTACATATTATAGACGCTATGAGTCGTACAATGAATGCGAACAATGTTATTATTTGCTTAAACAATTTCTTAACTATTTAAACAATACTCATTTGTTTAAATATATAGCTCATTTGAAGAAACGCAGAGGAAACGTATTCCATTAGCAATTTTTCAACAAATTTATTAATTTTGTTCAATCTTTCTTTTATTTTTTAAAACAATTTTTGATTGTTAAAGTTTAAGCAAATCCAAAATCCACTTCGTATTTTAACGAAATTTTGAAATAAATTCTTCTCACTCATTTCTTTCACTTTTCTTTCACTTCTCACTCACTTCTTCCACCTTGCTGTCACTTTACGTACCGCTCGTCGCGGTACAATAAAGTGCTATTTTACTGCCGCTCCTCGGGCAGAAAAAGAGCGCTTATTCTGCCTATTTCAGATAATAGTAGATTTTACTACAGGCGGGATACACCGTCTATTATACGAGCGTAGAAAATCAAGCTGACAAGATTTGTTAAAACATCTGACAAAAGACAAGTGACTGCCAACTATATCACACATAAGAGATTGGTCTTCCAAGGAGACTCTCTATGTCCCATACTTTTCTGCATCTCCCTCTTGCCTCTATCTATTGTGAGCCGAGGCAAAAGCTCTGGATACCTATGTGACCCGCCAAACAGAAGAGAATATAAGGTCAACCACCTTTTATACATGGACGAACTTAAACTCTTTGCTTCCTCGAAAGAGGGCTTTAAGATGATTGTGGAGGCGATAAATAAATACTCTAACGCGATTGTCATCAGCTTCGGACTCGACAAGTGTGCCTGCGTCCACCTACACCAAGGAAGACTAGAAACTACATCATCACGTGACGAACAGGATGTTCAACTCATAGGCGGGAATATCATTGAACACCTTGGTAATGGAGAAACATATACATATATTGGAATACCGCAAGCGGAAACCCAAAATGTACGTGTGTTAAAAACGGCCCTTGAAAAAAGGTATCGCCAAATTCTCATAAAAATGTGGACTTCCGAATTATCTTGAAAGAATAAGATCCAGGCGACCAATATGCTGGCCGTTCCTATACTGCTCTACACGTTTGGTGCAGTAAAATGGAACGTCGATGAGTTGAATCAACTTGACTGAAGCACACGCAAGATGATGACAATCCATCGAAGTCATCATCCTAGATCTTCCGTACCTCGAATATACCTCCCTCGAGATAAAGTTGGTAGAGGCTTGCTAAGCTTGAAGTGTCTTTATCGAAGAACGATTCTGGCTACAGCCTGCTCAGTTCTAAATAGCAGAGATTCTCTTATGCGACTCGTACATCAACATGAAGTCGTTAATGCTGCGGCGTTTCTATACCATGCCGCAGGTAGGGCCGCAGAGGAGCTTTGCCTCCCATTTGATTCCAGTGACACTACACATGGCCTAGCATCACTAACACCTTTGGTGCTCAAAAGTCGTGTACAGGAAGCAGAACATACGCTTCTACTAAAAGAACATGCTGACAAGCCCCTTCATGGTAAATTCTGCGGCATCATACATAGAGAAGAGCTCTCGATGGGTCTGTCCAACATGTTTCTCACGTCTGCTGGATTGAGACCGGAGACTGAGGGATTTCTTTTTGCCTGTCAAGATGGCATTATAGACACCTTAGTTTACCGCGAGAGCATAATGAACGTACCTGTCGGCGATACCAACTGCCGAGCGTGCAAGCAAGAGCCAGAAATACTTGGACATTTTCTCAGTGGATGCTCAAAGTATGCACGCTACGTGTACATAGAGAGACACAATGTGGCTCTAAAAGTGTTATATTACCATCTTAGGCACTTCTATGTTGTTGATCTATTGGCCGTCTTGCCATACGCCCGAAGGGAATTCGAGTCCGTTGTGGAGAATGATCAGTGCAAGATCTACTGGAATTTCTCATTCTCCACGACTCAACGTATCAGTGCTACGAAGCCTGATATTGTCCTCCAAGATCTAAAGGTAATATCACGGCAATGGAGGAAGAAACACGGGCAGAATATCAAGCACTTCTTTTCGAGCTGAGCAGGTTGTAACAAGGCTACAAAGTCCATATTGTAGTTCTCATAATCTGCTGTTTTGGAGGTATGAAAGCTTAATTTCTTAGCCAACTCAACAAGATTCCGGCTTGCCAGTGTCAGGCTCATTCCATAGCGAACCGGATGCAAAAGGCTGTTTTTCTGGGATCACTTCATCTTCTACAACTTCTCAATTATAATATCTCTCATTAAAGAAAAATAGAAAAAACGCATTTGTCTAGAAATTTTTCAACAAATTTGGATATTCTTATGTATCTTTTTGTTTATAAATATTCCCCTAATTTTTAGACAGTTTTTTTATTGTTCAAACAATTAGGAATTGTTTAAATATTATTTTTCTCTGAAAATGTCTAAATCATGGTTATGTAATTAAGTCACAATTTCGTTGTTTAAACAGATACGAAATGAATTGTTGAAAAAAATTAAATTTGTTTAAATAATTCAAAATTAGTTAAAAATTAGTGTAAATCAAAAATCTATGCATTCATGATTATTTGTGTAAAAAGGTTTGTTCAATGTGATCATTAACTTATGGGAGATTCTTTGGGGCCCCGTAAGAGGATCTTAAAATCTTATAATATTATAAATTGTGTCCAATTTTTATTCCCAGATGTATTCTGAACAGGGTCTGGTATTATAAATTACTCCGGTAACATATTTTCGCGTTTAAATCACGCATTAAGAAAAATTGTCTTTTTTTCATGGTAAATCAATGGGAAACTTTATGGTCTTTGACACACGGGCAGATATTAACCGATTTTATTCCAATTTTGAGATTTTTTTTTGTCGCCATTCGAAGAAAACTGGGGGGTTAAAATCAAAACAATATGATTTAGAAAAATAAGAACCACCCTTAGGTACACCTGAACTAAAGTATTCAAATTAATTAAATAAAATTCAAAAGTAATTTCAACTGAAAAAGAATCTAAGTTAATTGATCGATTTGGAGCGATATCAAAATTACAAATTTGATTACTTATTTTAAGACTTCTTAAAAACTTGACACATGGTCCATGTTTGGTCTTTTTTTTACACTTTTTTAGAAAAAATTTTCTCCTTTTTTTCTAAAGTATATTCCATTTGTTCAAAATTTGTTTTAAAAGCGAATAATTTAACTTTTAATTAGAGGATAAAATTAAATATTTCAATATTGGTACTGAAAAATTTGAAGTTAAAAAGCTCATCAAAATGTTACAATTTCGAACTAAAGAATATTACAATTATATTAAAGGAATAATGTGAGAAGGAAATTGCATAGTGATAGCGTTCATAATTAAATAACAGTAATTCAGATTGAATAATTTAAAATTGGACAATAATATATAATACTAATAATTTAGACGTTTTAAATAAAGTAATTTCAAATTAGATAATTATGCATTTTTTATTGAAGACTTCCAGATTGATAACTTTTAAATTTGAAGTTATCGAAAGTCACAATGCAAAAATTTCGAAATTAACTTTTTTTAACTATTTTTTTTGTTTGATTATTTCATCGCTTTTGAAATTTATTATTGTTTAAACAATTTCGAATTCAAATTTAAATCGATTATAAAGTACGCAACATAAAATTAAAAGACATTCAGTGCATCATTTTGAACAGTTAAAATTTTAATTGTTATAAATTCGAAAACAATGGTCCTATGGCGTCCAATATTTTTAATTACTTTTTTTCTTTTTTCCTTATGGTTTTCAAAATTAAATTTCAATTTTTCAACAAAAAAATTGTAATAAAAAAAATGATAACTTTTTTAAGTTAGAAGTTTTTGAAAATTAGACAAAATTACATTTTATTAAGATTCAATTAATTTATATTAAACACTTTTTTTTTTTTAGTTTTTGGATCTCATGTCTTTAGTTAAACTATACAAGTAAAACATAATTTCCTAAGATCTCGAAAAAAATGCTTAGACTTAACATTTTTTTTTTTTTAATATTAATAAAAGTTAAACAAATTAACAAATTAAATTTTTATCTCTAAAAAATGCTATCTTAAAAATGTTATTTTTGTTAATTTTAATGTTGTATGAGAAAATGTTTTCAATTCTCAAAATTAAAATTG
Organism: Andricus quercustozae; assembly: GCA_932072015.1. Lineage (NCBI taxonomy): Eukaryota > Metazoa > Arthropoda > Insecta > Hymenoptera > Cynipidae > Andricus > Andricus quercustozae. Next base: position 3,098 of record CAKNWU010214467.1, on the reverse strand, counting down.
TTTGACTTCATTGCGACACCTTGGGACCATTTTTCATTTCGAAAAGTCATAAGAGTATTTTATTATTAATATTACGTAGAAAATTTTTAGCATTTGGCAATTTTGATTTTGAAAAGTTCATATGTTTAATTTTAGTTTATAAAAACCCTTAATAGAAAATTGAAAATGCTTAAATTTTCGCCTTGAAATTAAATTAAATAAACGTAAAGAACTTACAATTTCAAATTGTACAGCATTGACCACTTAAATCTAAAATGGTTCAGTTTTGATTATTTAGTTTTCATATATTAATCTATTAAAGCTTAGAAGCCTTAGGTTTTAATGCTTGAGTTTAAATTTCACTTTTGTATATCCTCCTTTAAAATGTAATTTTATTTTATTTTAAACTTCAATTTTCAGAAGCACATTTAATTTTTGTACACCTAGAAATACAATTATTCTCAAATATTTGTTTCTTATCTAGCTTTCTCTATCTGTCTTTGTATTTTTGCAATTATTTAACAGCATCGCAAACATCATAATCAAGGTCAGCAATAAATTCTTAATCATCGACGTCTGAGTATCACTTTATCATATTGTCGATCAGTGGCGTTAAAACTAAATGGCAAAAATACATCTTTCACCAAGACAAGCGAAAAACCCGAGATGATGGGTGAAAAAAAGAAAAAAAGTTTAATACGAGTTTCTCATATCGTATAATTTATAAATAAGCGTCGATAACCGGATTATCATTTGTTTGCTCAAAGCGTTGTGTGGGCGTCACAAACGTCATTCATTGATCGCATTACTGTCGATTTGTTAATGCTGAGATAATAATTTTTTGTTACAACTAGTCCCGAAATAAAAAATGTCAGAAAAAAAGAATAAATGATATTATTGTCTGAGGACTTGATGCAGATTTACTCTGATAAAATGCAGCGATCGACTTCTACTCCGCATATATTATAGCCACGTACCGCGAATCCCGATCAAACAAATAAGAACGATCGTAATTGGCCGCAATTGACTGGCCACGTCACGGTCAATTCCCAATTGCATCACGCCGACGACAAATTTGAGCCAAAGTTCTAGAGTCTGTAGAATCACAGTAAAGACCAGTTGATCAATTTGATTCCGAAATCGGAAGAAAATGATATGCAACACTTTTATACATAAACTGGAACCTGGATTTAATTACGGTTTCGGGAAAGGCTTGCTTCGGCCTTGTTACTATTTGCAGGGCATCCAAACGTAAACAGAATTGGATTTGGACGCATACTAGGCTGCTTGTCACGCTTGACTAAGCATATCATCCCTTTCGTCCCCGCGACTCCTCCCATCAAGAAACTGCGGGTGCCATCAGTTCTAGGAATATAGTAAATCCTAGGTACCTAATTCCAGGTTCCAGTGTATTTCGAATTTTTTGATGATTAGCAAATTGCGCATCAGGATGATCCGATTTTCAAGATCAACTGCTTGTCATGAATTTCCGCGAGTAGCAACTCGTGGTGCCTCATGATCATTTTGAGACCAAAAAGAAATAAATACCGGTGGAGGGGGATTTTTGAATATACTTGATTTTTTATTTTTCTATGAAAATTATTATGTTTATTTTCATTCACAGAAAAAATTAAGGGTAATCTTTACCCTGATTTTTGAGTAAAGAGTACCTGCAACAAAAATGACCCTCTTTATGAAGCCGCACTTATCCGATTTGCCTGTTACATAAAAAATAAGCTAATTTCACATCAGCGATCAAAGCTAGTTGCTTCCAATTTTCAAGACGGTGGTGACGACTTTTAAGAGGACAAAAGACAGTTTCTCCCCACCGAGGATAATATTTGTATTTCAATAATCTGAATAGGTAAAAAAACGAAGTTACCTGCAACACTATTTACCCTCATTTTTTCTGTATGGAAATAACTCCAAAGTGAAGCTTATTTGGCTTAAAGTGTGTGATTTTGCTTCCAAAAAAGCCTCTAAATCTTAAATACCTTTGGACGCCGTTTACCTATCAAAATAATTTGAAACAGGTGCATAAAGTCAGTTTTAATCAGGGTTTTAAAATAAATTTCTTCGTTATAGAGCATCTTTTGCCTAAAGTGGCCTAATTAAATATTTAAGTGTGCAATATGACACGTAAAACTAAAAAAATCGAATGTTCTGTCTCTTATAATTTGGAAGCTATATGGCCTTTACAATTTTGATTTTTTAGTGAATATATTGTCTGACATTTTTCAAAATTTTAGG
>CAKNWU010214400.1:467-15970 GCA_932072015.1 Andricus quercustozae | reverse complement strand
GCAGTAAGTCAGTCTTGCTCCGTCGTTAGGAACAAAACCTGTTCTCGGTCGTATTACTCCGGTTCTGTGCTCGCTCAGTGTCCAGTGCCTTGGGTCAACCCTTCCAATCTCACATCAGCGAGGACTCCTGCCCGGTCATTGACCGTCTTCAACCTGCTAACCGTCTTCAACCTGCTAACCGTCTTCAACCTGCCGACCGTCTTCAATCAGCCGACCGTCTCGGCGTCCGTCTTCATGGGCCCCGGCTATTCGTACTACTATCATCACGCGTAGGCGTGCTACGTTGATTGTGAGTCAATAAACGTAATAGATTTTACAGGCCCGTCCTTTTTAATGTGTTCTCACCTTTCTCTCGGCGACCACTTCCTATTTCCTTCCCTCGATATTACCCTCCGTAATAAAGATAATTATGAACTTTTACCTAAATCAATCAATGTCAATGCGATCATCACTTTTTTCACAAATAATTGCAGAAATGTTACGAATTACTGGGAAATAATTTTCAGAGAACTCACAAGCTGTCCAGAGAAATCTGGGAACTTTTATAATCGCCAGGACGACACACACACGGCGGCAACTGTTCGTAAAAAAAGTTTGAAATTTATCTATATATTTCTCATGAAAAATAAGATTCAACTCTTTTTTCTCGCATCCGAGACCTAACTACAATTTCGTGCCTTTTTTACGAACAAATGTTTACCGTGTAGCACTACGCGTGCGTATTTTGAAATCTTAAATATAAAACCCAAGAAACAAAAACCGATTGAACGCACTAAACCTGTCCTGGTCCTTTTTGAAATGGCTGTGGCTAGGTTCACCGAAATTCAATAAGGGGCTGTCCATAAAGTACGTTACCAATTTAAGAGGGGGGGGGGGGGTCAGAGGCAGCAAAGTTACGAACTTAGATAATATTTCGTACGTTTACTGATGATAAATTTGAAATTAATTAATAGAACCCAATTATAAAATCAAACTATTTTTAATTGAAAAGTTTACTATTATACTTTTGGATCTGGATTCATCTCGTTTAGTTGAAAATTATTACTACTTGGTTGAAAATTTAATTATTTTGTTGAAAATGCAACTATTGGGTGCAGTTCCGAAAAGTACGTACCTCCCATTGATTTGAAACTAGGCATACCTACGTATTTTGAGTCAGTGATAACGAAAACGATAGTGAAAATATCCATAAATTTTATTTTGAAGGTCAAAACACCAAAAAACTGTGTTTTTTTATTTGTTCACTATATTTCCATAAAAATTGGTTTGAAAGGAAGAAGCCTTAAATAAAAATTGTAGCCCTTGAAAAAATACCCCTGTGACTGGTCACAGAAATAATGTAGGTCACATACCTTTCCGTTTCCAACTTCTCGCGGAGGTTGGGAAGGCACCATTATGATTAGCCACAGCAATAATGTAGGTCACATACCTTCCCCTTTCCAACTTCTCCTAGGGGGCCGGAAAACACCTCTACGACTAGTCACAGAAATAATGTTGGTCAAACCCCTACCCTTTTCCAACGTCACGTGGAGGGGCCGGAAAGCACACCTGTGACTGGTCGCACAAATAATGTAGGTCACATACCTTCCCCGTTTCAACTTCACGCGAACGGCGGGAAGGCACCCCTATTATTAGCCACAGCAATAGTGTAGGTCACATACCTTCCCATTTTCAACGTCTCGTGGGGGGGGGGGGCGGAAAAGCACCCCTGTGACTACTCACAGAAGTAATTTTGGTCAAACCGCTAACCTTTTCCAAAGTCACGTGGAGGGCGATAAAGCAGCCCTGTGACTGATCACAGAAATAATATAGGTCACATACATTCCCCTTTCCAACTACTCGTGGAGGGCGGAAAGGCACCCCTATCAATAGTCACAGAAACAATGTAGGTCACATACGTTCCCCTGTCAAACGTCTCGTGGGGGGTTTAATCGCTGTTCAAAATTTTGGTTGTTTACGAACTGAGTTCGTGCAGTATAACCTATAAAGTGCTTTTAAAGTAACTAATGGTCACTAATTTTCTCATTTCTAGTGGTTTGTAAGTGTTCCAACGATTCCAGCAATCAATTTTAAGCAAAAAGCTATTGTCGTTCAAACGGACAATTATCTCCAGGTCGTTTTGTCAGGTGTACAGCGTGTTAGTGTTGCCATCTCTGTGTCACGTCGGTTACTCGATACAATGGCTCTCGCAATCTCCCAGGATCAATTTGAACTTTTAATGCAAAAAAATGGGGAATCTCGAGAATTAAAGTCGAGCCAGAAAAACTGAGGTCGATTATTACGGAACAAGACCGGAGAATCTAGGCAATGGATAGAGATTTAAGAAGCAACAACTTGATTATTTTCGGTTTTCTTGAGAAAGATTACGTGGACCTCGTGCAGTCAATATGTGGTATTTTGAAGCAGCATCTTAATATTGAGATACGTTTAGACCAGGTCGAATCTGTTAGACGGATTGAAGGAAAAATCCGGAACAAACCCCGTCCCCTCCTAACTAAGCTACGTTCCTTTAAGGATCAATCCCGGATCAATGCTCGGATCATTTCCCGGTCTTAGTCTCCTCTTTTTGCTCTCCCACCTCAGTTGGTGACTTCAAGTACGCTGAATGTAAACAAAAATAAAAGCTTGATGTTTCTGATGGACAGGCGAAAAACGGGAGATCTTCTCGGCTAATCACTCTCACATCTGGTCAAGACTATTTGATATTGGGGTCAGCTCAAAAATAATTAAAATTCTAAAAAGTCTGCATGAGAGAGCATCAACCTGCATTAAAGTGGGGAACGAGTTCTCAGATGAATTGCCGGTTACTGAGGGAGTTCTACAGGGAGAGATTTTGAGCCCAATCATGTTTAAGCTCTTAACCTCGGATATCGAGATTTTTTTAGACAAAAAGTTCTTATGGGTCTGAGAACACGGACATTATTGTGCTGATTTACGCGGATGATTTAATTATTTTTGCAGGATCTAAAATAGACGCAATTAGAAAACTCAATGCTCTCCAGGAGTATTGTAATATAAACAAACTCACGGTTAGTAACAACAAAACTAAATACACTATATTCAAGAAAGGTCGGATCAGGGCAATACTCCTAGGTCTGAAATATGATGATAGCTCTTTGGAGTTTGTTCCTTGTTTTGAATACTTGGGTACGATTTTTTCTAGAACAGGGGCTTTCAACTTAGCTGCACATGCAGCAGTTAGCAGAGCCAACTCAGCTTCAGCCTCGGCGTTGAATATTCTAACTAGAACTAAGTGCTCCTGACGGTCTTCCATTATCAAGATTCATGAGTTCCTTATTCCTTATTGTACGCAGCCCACATTATCGGATTAAATTATCTATATGTCTTCGAAAAAGCACCAGTTCGTTTTTTCAACAATCTTCTGTGCCTACCCAGAAATTCGCCTGACTTCGTTGTCAGATTGGAACTAGGTCTGCCCTGTGTGTCATGCCAAATATTAAAACTGGCGCTGAATTGGGCGGCAAAGATTTTTGATATGGAAGACTTGCGCTATCCTAAACTCTGTATGCTAAAACTAGCCAAAACCGCAAACAGCAAAAATGGTAAATATAAGTGGCTAGGTCAACTTATTAGTTGTTTGAGGGAGCGGGCATAAGTCACAAGCTCATGCATCTCAATGGTCCTAATCTTATAACTCAAACCGATACTATAAATGATAGATACCGTGATTTTCCATTCTCGGGATCTGTTAAGATTGGAAAACAGTAACTTTAGTTATATATACAGTAAAATTTTAAACAATGATGCGCTACCTCAACAATATCTGCTATTCAAAGTTCCTTTCCTTTTTAAGCGCATTTTCGCTCAATTAAGAACTTCCTCCAGGTTCATAATTAAGTTGACCTCTAAAGCTGAAACAACTGTAATCGATCCACAACAGATTTGCCAGTTATGTAATCTAAGAGAACATGAAGATCTTCTACACATCCTCGCCAAATGTCCAATCTACTCGCCCATTAGAAATCATTACTTGCGTGATATTGATATGATAACCGAGAACAATCCTCACTTTTTATTGTCAAATATAAACCCTGGAATGCTTCGCTCGATATACAACTTTATAAGTACATGTTTAAAAATTAGAGCTTTCTCTCTTTTCGAATAGGATACTGCCCGAACTCGAGCAGTATTACCTAACAGCCTATTGTACATACGATATTATAACTTTTCGATCATTTTGATATATATCTTAATTTAACCGATTTTTGTAATAGTGGCCTTCACTTGCCACAGAATCTTGTAATCTTTTGCTCGCACGTGTATCGTCGCTTGGTCTCCTTACTATTACTCCATCATATACAGGATCGTTTGGAGCAGATTCTCGATGTGCACCTCTACATTCTTTTTTCATCCAGAATATACATACATACATACTAGTCACAGAAATAATGTTGGTCCAACCCCTACACTTTTCCAACGTCACAAGGGGGCGGGAAGGCACACCTGTGATGGTACAGAAATAATTTTGCTCAAACCCCTACTCCTGTCCAACGTACCGTGGGAGCAGAAAGGCACCCATGTGACTGGTCACAGAAATAATGTTGGACAAAACCCTATCCTTTTTCAACGTCTCGTGGGGGGCGGGAAGGCACATCTGTGATTAGCCACATAAATAACGTAGGTAATATACCTCCCCCTGTCCAACTTCTAGTGGTGGACAGGATTGCCACAAGTCTCATTTCAAACAACTCTACACTTTGTACCAACATTTTGCTCTTTTTCTAACAAAATAATGGGTTTTTCGAAAAACGGTATATAACATGAAAGGTGTATTTTTAGAAGATCTACAACTTTCATTCAAAACTTTTTTTGTAAATTTTCAATATTTAATTAAATAAACGGAAAAACAAATTTTGTAGATTTTTGGGGGTTTTTACCATGAAAATCAAATTTGCGGGTGTTTTCACTATCATTTTCGTAATCAGCGAGTCCAAATACACCGTTATACAAAGTTTCAAATGAATCGGAGGTAAGCACTTTTCGGAACTTTATCCCCAATATTTTGTTAAGGATTTATTTTCTTAAAGATTGACCTCTTTGATTGAAAATTTAACTTTTTTCATGAAAATTCCTCTTTTTGTTGTTAAAAATTTAATTTCCTTTATAAGTTGAAAATTCAACTATTTTGTAGAAAAATTATGAATTTTTTTGAAAATTTATATTTTTGGTTGAGAATACAACTATTTGGTTAAAAACTCGTCTTTTTTGGTAAAAACTTTTATTATCTAGTTGAAAAGTTAATTATAATTTTGAAAAATCAAGAATTTGGTTAAAAATTAAACTATGTACTTGTAAATTACTTAACCAAAATACTTCCTTGTTTGGTTGGACATTTATCCTTCATAAGGTTACAATTCAACTATTTGGTAGAAAATGCATGTATTTGTTGAAAATCGATGTTTTCGGTTAAAAAAATAATCTCGTTTCTTGAAGATTCATCCTTTCATTTGAGAATGCAACTATTCGGCTAAAACTTCGTTTTTTTTGTTGAAAATTAATTTTGTAAACTGTAAATTTGACGATTCGATTTTTGTTACAAAAAAAAAAAATTTTTTTTATTTGAAGGTTCAACTATTTGGTTGAGAATTCGTATTTCTTGATCGAAAATTAATCTATTTGGCTGAGGATTCACCTATTCTGTTACAAATTCGTTTTTTCGTTTAATTCAACTGGTTCAAGATTCATCTTTTGCTAAAAAAAATTATCTTTTATGGTATAAAAAAGAACTTTTTTTGTTGAAAATTCAACTTGCCGGATCGAAACTGCAACTGTCTGTCAGAATTTGAAAATAAAAAATCGTGGATCCAATATGGCGGGACAAAAATTGGAAACTTTTGGTAATCTTTACCACTAAGGGAAACTTTTTTCCAGTTCCAGTACAATTTTCTAAATTTTGTCAAAAAATGACGGTCATTTCCGGCATATTCGAGGCCGGGAAATTGTGGAAAATATTTTTCTATACTTTTCCTTTATTTTGCATTTAACGAGCTTTTACCTCGTTCAAGGAACATCAACATTGGTTAATTGGTTCGAGAGATATAAGGTTTTGAAAGTTTTTGCAAAATAGCCCACTGCGCGGCCCCTAAGTTTAGACCAAATATTTTCGGTGTGCCTAGACACTATATTTTGAAATATGTATGTTAACCCTCCGTTTACACACTACTTTTTCCTACCTTCCGTTTCCCCACAGGGTCTTGTAAGTCCTATTCAATTTTTGAACTGTTTCTGGCTTTCAAATAATCGAATAAAATTCAGGGTTATTTTTCGAAGTGTCTACTACACGATCCAATTGTTGTTAGTGTCAATCGTTAAAAGCTTTTTAAATTAAAAATTGAAATTTGGGAAAAATATAGAAAAAAATCGATACTTGTTAAAAAATTCATAATTTTGCAAAAAATAAATTTAAAAAAAGCGTTGCAAGGTTTTAAAGCTTAGACTATAACCTTTCAAAAATATATAGGCCCATTGGCGGCGGCTTCAAAAAGTTAAATTATTTGAAGACCTGAAAAATGATAATACTTTACAGTGACTCATGCAGGTAATTCCGTCGAAAAAGCAGGATATTGAATGTTAATGCATATTTATTGTATAAAAATAGTAAAATTTGCTCAAAAACATTCAGTTTGCAGAATCTTTACAGAAATGTATACGGTGTTCTTCGCAAACTGCCTTACCGCAGGACGCACAACAGTAAAATGTCTTTTTGTCAGCTTTATATACAGCATGGAGTAATAGTAAGGAGACAAATCTGTGTGACTAAATTTGTCGCCGTTTTTTCGGACATAGTTTAGGGGAGGACGTACGCTAAAATGTACAGGAGTTCGCCTCGTTTTTAATGGAATATCAGCTAGAGCTTTTTCATTGGTGGGTTAGTCATGATTCAAATTGCCCAAAAGCCACCAATCAAAACCTCTTGCGGATATTCCACTTAAAACGAGGCGAACTCCTTTACAATTCAGCGTACCTCCTCCCCCAAACTATGTCCGAAAATTCGAGGTTCCTTTTTTGGTCGCACGTGTATCGTCGCTTGGTCTCCTTACTATTACTCCATCATATACAGGATCGTTTGGAGCAGATTCTCGATGTGCACCTCTACATTCTTTTTTCATCCAGAATTACACGAAAACTTTATGTTGCTCATATAAATACCGGAAAATACCAAATAAAGCAAAACATTTAATATTCACTAAATTGTCAAAAAACTAACGCGGCTTACACACAGGGTCTTTTATGTCACTGTACGCGCTTTCACCGCGCACCACTCAAAGGTTAACTGGCGAAGTGCAGCGCCACTCACAGGACCTGACCCTATTGCTACCTAGATTTTTTAGAGGGGGGAACCGAACTTCCATATTTTCCCAAAGACGAGACATTCCAGTTTGAAAAATCGTTTGTGCCTTAAAATCCCCTGTGTATAAACGGAGGGTTAAATTCAGGCGCGGATTGGTATTATGGGAAATCGGGAGAAATCCCGGTGAGCCGTTCGTCATGTGGGTCGGTGTGAGTCGATATAGATATATATAGTTAAAAGTTCGTCATAACGACAACCGCAGGATTTCGCTGGGAGCAGGGGCTAATCTGAAAAATTGCACTCGCTCCCAGCGAAACCGCGGTAAAATTTCAGCTGTAAACACGTCTCACGGCCGTGAGATAGGTGGTTACAGTCTGCGAAGAATTCAATACGATGATCCGGTAAAAGTCTCGTGCACCTATCTTTCTTTTCGTTTTCCTTGTCTATGATGTTTTTGTCACCTGGTTCCGAAAATTCGATAACGAACATGTTTCGTTTCTCGAAGTCAAGAAGAACTATGTCAGGCCTCGAGTGCGCAACAGAAACAATTGTCGAGAATATGAAGTTCCAGTATATCCCACACTTCTCACTCTCGACAATTGACTCTATTTCCCTAGGAGCGTTTAGCGGCGCGGTATTTGTGATGATGCCGTAAGAGTGACTGAGATGGTAATAAAGCACTCTTAGTGCCGCATTGTGTCTTTGGATGTAGGTCGTACCCGCATGAGTTGCACAACCAGATAGTATGTGTCCTAGATGCTTAGGGTGTGCATGACACGCTCTGCAGCTATCATCGGGAATGTCTTGGCTCAAAATGTCGCGACGGTATGCTGGAGTTGAAATGACACCGTCTTGACATGCCAAAATGAAACCCTCCGTGCCCGACTTCAATCCGGGTAATTTAAGGAAAGCAAACGTTAGCTCATACGACATCGACAGATCCTCCACATTTCTGTGGAAGATGCCGTATATCTTGTTCTCGAGGAGCTGCTCAGGGAAGTTCTTCTCCTCTGTTTTCTTAATCCGGGCCTTCAGGAGTGAGTACTCGAGATGGATAAGATTTGATGCATTTTGATCATCCCCGATATTGAAGTCAACGCCGAGTGTTTCGGCAGCCTGCTCCGCTGATTTGTACAGAAATGCGCCTTTGCCCACTTCTTCGTGTTTCCTGACCATTTTAAGAAAAGTGTCTTTTCCATTTGCGACCATATGTGTTGTACCCAGAATAAATCTGTTGTGAAGACATTCAAGATTTAGTATTCCGCGACCACCTTGACGGCGTGAGATATAAAATCGCGGAACAGAAGATTTAAGGTGCATGCTTTTGTTCATGTGCATAACCTTTCGGGACCCGATATCGAGGGATCTCTGCTCGTCCTTCGTCCATGGAACCACTCCAAATAAATAGAGTACTACCGGGACGGCAAGCATGTTCATCGCACATACTGTGTTCCTCGCCGTGTTCTAGGCAAGTAATATATCATTGGAATCGGAAAAATTCGTAGATGCTGATTATGCTATTTTCAAAACGCTAGTTGAAAAATTAAAAGTTTTTAAATTTCCTTACATTGACCTGTCTGTGGACAAAAGACCCTTGCTGAAGTAAGCTCACTCACACTGAGGTTCATGAACAGACCGAAGAAGTAGTAGAAAAAATTATTCCGGGGCGAACCTGACCATACCTGAAAAGTGAGCAAAAAGTTTGCCGACCACTGCTTTATGCTAATCAATCCTGGCCATCAATAGGCAACGCTGATAGAATGCTGCGTCTTTACAGACACATCTATCGATTTGCAGTTTCTCCCGAGATCCTGCTACGCCTTTCTTCAAGCCACGTTGTTCGTACATCTCTCGCCACACAGATCCAATTGTCTGAAAATCCTGTCATTTAGGATAGCTGTGAAGATCTTATATAGTGTGTTCAGACAAGTTATAGACCTGTAATTTTCAGGTTCAGCTAAGTTGCCCGTCTTCGGCAGGAGCACTGTGCGCCCTTCTACCAACCACTCCGGAATAGGCTCTTCCGACTTTAGATATGAGGTGAAAATGCGGGCCAGATGCTGGTGGGTTGAAATATTTTGTCCGGACTACGATTTTTTTGCAAACCCAGACGAAAGGAGCGTAACTTCTTTTTTTCAAAACATCCACAGCAAAATTTGGAAGGTAAAATATTACCCTTTCGTCCACAAAAAGCATTTAATCGAAAGGGCGGAATGCAGCGACGTTCGTTATCCTATTCTTTAACGAAATCTGCACTATTTTGTACAATATGCTTGGCTTTGGGTAAGTGTAATGATCTTAATTCATTTATTGGAGGCGCGAATGATTGGAAACATACGTAGTTGAGAATAGAAGAATATGAAAATAGCCATCCTCACAACGTAAATGCTGAAGCCTACATGATGATGACAAACAAAAGTAATATTGATGTTTTTATGTTCTCAAAGCAAAACGATTTGCGCAGAAAAGAAATTAAGCAGAATAGACAGGTAATGAAAGGATTTATAGAGAATGTAAAATTAATTGGAAGACTTGGATTGAGTTACAGCGGGACTTTAGAGGCTGCGTATTCTTTTTATGCTCCAAATGTCAATCGAGGAAATTTTTTGGAAATACTTTTGCTTCTGGGGAAATATGATTCTTTACTTGAGAAACATTTAGAAATAATTCCTAAGAAAAGTCATGAGGCCCACCAATCTGGAATTAAAGGACGTGGATCGACGTTAACATTTGTCTCTACAACAACCGTGAATTACGTAGTGGAGGCAATGAGGTAAGAGAAGCTATTTTTTCCTGTCCAGTAGATACAACTCCAGATGCATCAAGCAGAGAGCAATGCTAATTATTCTTCGATATGTACTAAAAGATCAATGAGATCAAGAAAAATTGTTAGCAATAGTGGAAATCACTGATACTACAGATCGTGATTTTCTACAAACTTTGAAACGCGTATCGGCTGAAAATATTCTGCATATTCTTCGATGCATTGGAAACTCAACAGACGGATCACCTAGCATGCACGGGACATATAACGGCTTTGCAGCGTGGCTCAACCGCGAATCACCAGGACAAATTCACGTCTGGTGCTATGAGAGATCAGACTATTGAAGACACGCTGGAGGTCTTAAGATGTAGCTCTATTTAGAATATTTGGCAGAGTTAAAAATCAAGAAAGTTCGATGTACGTCAGCGTAATTCTTACCTTAGACGCTGTGGAAAGTTCAGAAAGAGTGAAGCCACATCATCGATCAATGGCAAGATCATACTGATCATACTGATTCAACGTGACGTAAAAGAGGTTGAAGTGAAAGTCTCTAATTTTATTGAATGCGCAACGAATGAGCTTGACAACAAAAACCCGGAGGCCGAAATTTGCATTGAAAACGGTTTTTCTCAAAAGAGAATTCGGAGACAGAAAAAGATGACCGGTGAACTTACATCAGATGAGCTTACCTCAAATCCTTTAAAAAATTATGAAATTATTGTTCATCACAGAATTTTTAACCTGACTATTGTGAGCATGAAAAGTAGATTTACAAAACATGGTGATATTTACAAAGATCTGACTTGCTTGACGCCAGTAAATTTTCAAATGTGAGTTGCTTAGCCCATTAATGCCCAAAGTGACCAAAATTTTTCACCGATTTCGACTGGATAACTTTTGATGAAAACGCACTAGAAGAATAAAATGAAATACTTATTCTGATGCTTTCTGGATCGCTCTTTCCGAATCTGTTGACGAAATTGACGAAAAATTATTCCTTATGCCCTTTTTTTGCCATTTTTTGAAAAAAGTCAATTTTTTCCCCCTTTTATCATAAAAATGACCCTGATAACGTTGTCACATTTTGTTGGAAAGTATACAGATTTGGTCATAGATAATTTTCCTTGAAATATATGCACTTAACATTTTTTTGGAAATTGATGATTCCAATATGGCGACCCTTTAAATGTGACATAATGAGTGTTTCTGACACCGTGTGGATTCTTCGTTGGGAGTGCTTTTTTTCAAAAAATACTTGAAACAAAAGTTTTTCATTTCAACGAGTTATTTCGAAAATCGGCCTCAAATTCTGGGCCCAAAGTATATATGAGCCTTATGAGTCCCAAAACATGTTAAATGGTAGAAAAAATCTTATTTTTGATTTCAGATTCGGAATCTACGGAAAATTTCATGTAAGAATACATGAACTCAAAATTCAATTTTTGGGCCTTACGTACACTATTGCATACTCATGTATATTTTTAAGCCTCTTGGGGTCAAGACTATGTTGAATAATCGAAATATCTTATTTCCCATTCGAAATTAAGAATCTACGGGAAATTTCACGACAGAATCCCTATTTTTTAATTCGAAAATTTGGGCCTTACGTACACTTTCGCGGCTACTCGAAACTTTTTGTAGTCTTATGGGACTCAAATAATCTTCAATGATGCAAAAATTCATAGATTCATAATCGAACTGAGAGTTCCTGTAAAAATAGGTATTTCCCGAATTCTGAATTGGGTCTTATCTACTTTTCCGGCAGTACCGACAATGCCGATCCACTTATGGCATTCTGAATGAAATCATGAATCTCATCATAAAACACTAGAATCGCTCAGGTTCATGTTGGATACAATTCATAATTCACATTTTTGGGCCCATTCAATCAATTATGCAGTTGGAGTAGAGTTCTGCCCAGTTTGAGATCGAAAAAATGGAAGTGGGTCATTTTTATGAGGTTGATACAGGCAGCAATCACAAATGTAACTGTTATATTGAACACTGTACAGCCTGATAAGAAACGTCTAATAAAATAATTCGCTTTAGAAATAAGCAAACATTATTTGAAGTCACGGGAATTGGTAAAACATCAACATGAAAAAGGCACCAAGAGATCATATTGTTCAGTGGAACGATGTAAGATTAGATCTTCGAAAATGTGCAATACCTGCGATGAGAGATACTTCTGTGAGCCATGTTTTAAGAAGGTCCATAATAAGTAGTGAGTGAGAAAGGATGAAGAATTTCAGGATGAAGAAAAGTTGTACGGAGAGATTCCTATGGAAAGAAAAATCAAGAAAATAGAATGGAAAAGTAAAATAAATAAATAAATAAAAATGAAAAAAAGAGGTTTTCGAAGAGCGCCCACCTCCACGCGGTGAAAACCGGGTAACGTTGCTTCTATCAACGGCAAAGGGCGCTCCAACTGCATAATTGATTGAATGGACCCAAAAATGTGAATTATGAATTGTATCCAACATGAACCTGAGTGATTCTAGTGTTTTATGATGAGATTCATGATTTCATTCCGAATGCCAGAAGTGGATCGGCATTGTCGGTACTGTCCGAAAAGTAGATAATACCCAATTCAGAATTCGGGAAATACCTATTTTTACAGGAAATCTCACGTAGATTATGAATCTATGAACTTTTGCATCATTGAAGATTATTTGAATCCCATAAGACTACAAAAAGTTTCCAGTAGCCCCAAAAGTGTACATAAGGCCCAAATTTTCGAATTGAAAAATAGGTATTCTATCGTGAAATTTCCCGTAGATTCTGAATTTCGAATGGGAAATGAGATATTTCCATTATTCAACAGTCTTGACCACAAGAGGCCTAAAAATATACATGAGTATGCAATAGTGTACGTAAGGCCCAAACATTGAATTTTGAGTTCATGTATTCTTACATGAAATTTTCCGTAGATTCCGAATCTGAAATCAAAAATGAGATTTTTTTCTACTATTTAACATGTTTTGGGACTCATAAAACCCAAAAAAACTTTGGGCCCAGAATTTGAGGCCAATTTTCGAAATAACTCGTTGAAATGAAAAACTTTTGTTCGAAGTATTTTTTGAAAAAAAGCACTCCCTACGAAGAATCCACACGGTGTCAGAAACACTCATTATGTCACATTTAAATGTTCGCCATATTGGAATCATCGATTTCCAACAACTTTTTTAAGTGCATATATTTCAAGGAAAATTATCGATGAGCAAATTCGAATACTTTCCAGCACCATGTGACAACGTTATCAAGGTCATTTTTATGATTAAAGGGAAACAAAAACTGAAAAAAATTGACTTTTTTCAAAAAATGACAAAAAAAGGGCATAAGGAATAATTTTTCGTCAATTTTGTCACCAGATTCGGAAAGAGCTATCCCGAAAGCATCAGAATATGTATTTCATTTTTTTTTCTAGTGCGTTTTCATCAAAAGTTATCCAGTCGAAATCGGTGAAAAATTTTGGTCACTTTGGGCATTAATGGGTTAGTCTAGCAGAGAACTGGGATCACTTAAAGGCAACGCTTTTTGAAGAATATTTTACTCTTCATCAAAAGGGTTTAGAAGCCGATGAAGGCTTTGCGAACTCGGCTTAAACGCATGTGAGGGTAACATCGGATACCTGACTAACCTTTTATATTGTTTTGCGCTCCGCCTCAAACAAACTCTAGCTCGAAGCTCGACGAGGCGTTGTGGTGCTCAACCGGAGACTACTGTGTACGTTGCGATAGTACCTTTAAAATTTAAATGGCTCTGTTCCACACCACCATGGAGGTCGTGACTGAGGTGCGTATTTTTTACGTGGTGATCCGCAGTCAATGTAATAATGCAAAATACACCTGCCATGCATTTAATGTGGGTAAAAATTAAAGTGATTTAGCAATGTCCATTGAGATTCTATTCCTTGCGTGTGTGGATATTGCGATCTGACGGATTTATGAAATTTTTAGAGTGATCCCCACTATTAGTTCGTCAGTTAGCCGCACGAAAAATTATGTAACGGTACACAGTCCTTAAATGTTGAGATTTAAAATTTTGCTGAAATTTATTCGATCTAAGTTGCTGCTTTGACACGTATTAGGTTGAACATTTTTTTTTTTTTTTTTGAAAAAAATTATGAAAATGGTCACGAACTTATTTAATTAAAAAGAACAAAATTTCATTGAAAAGTAAAATCCATACGCATAGTTGTCAAAAAAGGCCGTTCTTAAAATTTTGTCCTACACGAAAAAAGTGCATGGCTAAAGTTGCCACTTTATCGTGCATTATTTAAAGTTTTTTCTCTGTTCAGTCTTTCCAAACCATATTTTACAGAATTTGTTGCCATGATACATCAGCCTTGTTCTATAATGAAAATATGTCTCCTGATTGGTTATCATGCCATATAATGCAGTATGAATACCATACACAAATTTATTAAAGTAACATGCAGTACACAGTAGCTGCAACCAGCCCCCTGCAACGACTGTATGTCAGCGTTAGTTCACTAGTACGATCAAGTGAAGCGTGGAGCGCAGATGGCGCTGGGAGTCTTTCCAGCCTGTTTTTACATGGCAAGCATGGGCAAAATTAGTTAGAAATTAATTTCATTGATATTATTTGTAATGAAAATCGGTTTTATGAATCACATAATTGAAGTTTCATATCTTTTTAAACATTAGAGTAATTATAAGTAAAAAAAATCGTTAAAATATTTTTTACTAGGTGCGGGAAATATGAAAGGTTTCAATCGTAACATGGATAAAATTAATTTAAAGGATCTTTCAACCCAAGAAACAAAATTGAAGTTATAATTATACCAGGTTTTATTATTAGTTTCCGTTTATCATAATTATATAAAGTTTATTTGCAAAAAATGAGTTTGAAAAAAAGTATGGAGAAACAAAACATATTTTTTTTTATTACATATTGTTATTACAGAAAATAGTGCAAAACTGATTAAATACTTTTTAATAATAATACTGTCACATTATATTTCATAAACAAAACTACTGTTATGTAATATAACATTTAATTAGAAATTGAAATTAAATAACATTCTAATTTTATATTGGGATGAAGAATTAATTTAATAGAAAAGGAAATTAAAAGAAAAACAATGTCATACGTTGGTATAAATAAGTAATCTATTAACAACAGTAACCCTAAAGCAATACCAAATTATTTATTTGCATAAGCGAATTAATTAATTAATCGAAGGATTAATTAATTTAAAAAATAGTTTTAAATTCAAATAAATTAAGAAGGTGTAGTTTCTATTTATTTTTTATATTTCTACGGAAGAATTTAAAATAATAAATATATCGTTCCAGTTTAAGATAACATGTTCCATATTTTTTATGAAAACTCATAGTTTTTATTTAATTTTTTATATTTCTACAAAAAATTTTTTTGAGATAAAGATATCGTTTCAGTTTA